>CM070429.1:3410173-3481053 GCA_036324595.1 Champsocephalus gunnari | reverse complement strand
CGATGCAGAATCGTCCGCATCGTAGAAACGATTAATTTCAACACCCCTAATTGTCGGGCAAATGCATCTTTGATTGCAAACTGTCGGGAAGGTGGGGGCTCTCCATCTCCAGCTGCCGTGTTTGCTCCAAGCTGGGGAAACGGAATGAGGTGGTTGTGTGTTTCTGGTTCAGTTTAAGGCTGGTCGTATTACTAGCTTTTGTTGCTACCTTTTTAAAACAAATGTGACACACCGCCCGGCTCATTCAAGTCCGTAGGTTCGCCTCGTTCATTTGGCTTAAATCCAAAATATTCCCACACTGGAGATGTGGTATTAGGTTTTGCAACCACTTCCATCTAACTTCAAATTCCCCTCGAGTAAGTCACACGTTGTCTCCTGCTTGTCTCTATATTATTCATTTGGCTGCAACACTGCTGCAGCGGAGTGTCCTGACCTGGCTGTGTGTGAGCCCCGCCCCTCGCGGCGCGTCGGGCCAAAATGCCGGTCACATCGTTGTGTAAACAAACATGCATGTAAACGGCAATTTATCGAGGTCAGAAAAGTTATCGAGTTCATTTTTATTTATCGTACGATAAGTAAATTAATTGCTTATCGCGACAGGCCTATGTATACGAAATAGGATAATAAAACACTGTGAAAGGAGAATTATGAATGAAACATGTATCATAATTTTGAAATAATATGACAGTAAAATAACAGTTCAAAGTTAATGTTTTGTTAGAATAAAGTTGTGTTTAATAGTTATTGGTTATGTTTATATTATTGTACCGTATACTGATCTCTATCCAATCGGTGTTGGGATTTGATTTTATAGTTGTAAGGTATTTGGTTATTCATACTTGTGTACATCTTCATAATAAGTATATATTACTTGTCTGCATGGGCGTCACTTTGTTTCAAAAGTGGTTGGGACACTTCTTTTAAATTAAACTATATTGCGCGCCACCCTTTTTTTGGTCCTTACTATTATCTGGCAGCACCTGCTGTGTCGAGAGGATTCAGTCAGGCTACAGACGGTTTGGAAGGAACCATTATATAAATGTGTGGCGAATGATCTCTGTCTTTCTTATGGAGTCTTGATCACGCCCGTTCTCCACAGTGATGCAAATGCACACGCACATGTTGTGAAAACTATGTTGGCAAACCAAAGCCCTGCAGGCGTCTGGGGGATTCTCTTTTAACATGTCAAGTAGGGCTGTGCAATTTAATCGATCCTGCGATATATATATATATCGATATTTAGTTTTCCGAGAAAGTATCGATATTTCAGCCGCGGGTATCGATACATTAAGTCTGATAACTGTGTTCGTTATTCTCGCGTCCAGGAGAGAAGCTTTAAAAAGGAGAGTAATTGAGTCTCTGAGAAGGTTCAAATGTATACTTTAATTAATAAAAAGCGCGGTAATGTTACAAGCAGAAGATGGTTCAGTCAGAAAAACAGCTGTGTTCTGGCGAAGGGAAGAGAGCGAGCTCCACCTTTCCAGCTGTTAAATATCCTCTGCTGGCTCCTCCCTGTGGGCCGGTTGGCGCTGCTGGGGGATCGGCCCTCCACGTCTCCAATGTTCGTTGTTGCGCATTACAGAGGATTCAGACATTGCACATTAAATATATAACTAAACACGCCTTTTCTCCTCCTTATCTCTTTCATTACTTTTCATTTAATACATTTTAAACGCTGTAATCAATACTCCAAAAATACCTCACGGCTGGTATCATTTCCGGTAGTTACGGTTGTTGTCTCATGCTACCCATTCAAATAAACTGTACCTTCATTTAATATTCAGCAATAATAATATCTCGACGTCTATAGTTGTAGTGTTGAAATCAGTAGGTTTCGGTGTGCAACACTCCGTGTGTCATATCGCTACTAAATGCACCTCTATAGTAAATGGTTTATTAGCCACGTGCTAAATGCTAACCGGAGATGAAGGATTTTCAGAATAAAAGCTTAACAACTGGTTGTGCACAAGAACTTCTGGTTTTTCAGTATAAAACAGCATTTAAACTGACGGTATGTTTATGGTACTGTATGCCATCAAAACATTGATTTTAATTTCTAACAAGTCCCATTCAAATCCCCCGTGTTCCGCCACCTGCTGCACCTTTCCATTCTCCATTGTGATACTGCACTTTATGTACTTACGTTTCAAAGGCTTGTAAGCTACAGTTTGCACTGTTTCAATAAATGAAACTAATTTTCTCACCACATCTTTTGATTCATTTTGTCCAGCATTTGCAAGCTGGAGACTCTCTGTCAGAGCCATATATTGTATAATTGATGCTTTCAGTTTTCAGTTGCATTAATTCAATCCAAGTCAATGGAACACTCACAAGATGTCACCAAAATCACTGTCGTGGTTTCCTTCCTTGTTTTTCCACCAAGCCACTAGACGCCTTAAACAGACGGTTCTAACTCGTTTCTTTCCTTAAAGTACTCACAGTTTGAAGTGTTGCTCGGCCTCCGATGGTTTAGAAGATGTTGCGATGTATTTGCTCAAAATAAAATAACAAACCTTTGCACATGCAACAAAGAAAAATAGGCCTTTACAATATTCAAAATAAATAGTCAAAACTCAAATAAAACAACACAACTTAGGTATTCTTTCTTTCTTGATAACTTCACAACTTAACCTGTTAAGCCCGAAGGTCCCCGCCGACGGGGACCCTGGTTTTTTTTTCACGACACTGTCTCAGGGTCTCTTAATATTTAAAAAGCCCTATTAATGTGTTATACCAGATTAACGAGAAGAATCTCAGCTAACTGACGATACGAACCATTTTTACAGAAACAAAACACAAGTCTCACAAGAAGCGTTAGCATTAGTAAAACGGGCAGATGCTACTTCCGGTGCTAACTAGCAAAAACGATCTATAAAACTTAATATTTTCTGCACAAACTACATATCATCTGAAAGCTGATACTCCACAGATCATTTTTGTTATAAGTATCATCACTGTAGGACACAAACTCACTGAGCTAGCAGCCAGAACAGAGAAGAAAAAAAACAACAGTTTTCAAAACCATAACAGTAATTATGTCTTACCGTTGCTGTTTTGTGATCAGAGCTCTTGTTCAAGGGAAAACAAACGCTGTTTAAGGTTAATCCAATGTCTCTTAGTCACTTTAGAAGTGTTTAGCGGGACTTACTAACTGTCACTCGATTCTATTGGCTCTAACGGTTCGGAAAAGGTGTCAATCACCCAAATCGACCAATGGGTTCCAAAGATATGATCCTGCGTAGTATAAACTACACCCGCTCCGGCTCCATTACGCAGCCAGAAGGGAGAGCTTCACCACCGAGCAGGTGCTAGAGATGCTAGCTGACGATAGCTATGATCATACCAGATGACTCTTCGTCAGATGATGAAGATCTCCTCCAGCCAGACCTGGATCCGGACAGTAGTGACTCGGATGTTGAACTTCCACAACAGGTATGTAATCTTTCTGTTTTTATTAGGGATGCACGATAATTATCGGCCCGATAATTATCGGCCCGATATTAGGAATTATGACGTCATCCCGATAAACCGATAACAGTATTAATAGCACCGATAATATACAATATATTTTTTGGGTATACTGCGGTGTGGGTGGATTGGGATGAGGGGCGCTTGTTTTTCACTCGGCTCCTCCCGTTTTGCCAGTACTGTGGTGTTAGTGGTTTAGGAAGAGGGGAGTTCTTCACAAATCCAGCGCTCCCTAATACTTCGAACCTGATCAGTCACCTGAAACATCGCCATCGCTACGATGGTGTGTTAAAAGCGTACGAAGACAATAATACAATACAGTGTGTGTGTGTGTGTGTGTGTGTGTGTGTGTGTGTGTGTGTGTGTGTGTGTGTGTGTGTGTGTGTGTGTGTGTGTGTGTGTGTGTGTGTGTGTGTGTGTGTGTGTGTGTGTGTGTGTGTGTGTGTGTGTGTGTGTGTCTGCGTGTCTGCGCGTGTGTCTGCGCGCGCGCGTTGGAGCTATGTGCAACTCAAGGCATATGCTCGAACCGGAGCTGCCTGGACGCTGCAATCATGTTGCTGAGTGTGCTGACTTCTCCTACAATGTCCCGCTGTCTGCTTCCTGCATCAAGTCAAGTGCTCGGCGCAGTTGTGTGGATAGAGCGCTCCTCTGTTTTCATTTAAACGGCTCCTTATATCCGTTAGCGCAGCTAGCTAGCACCAGATGCTAACAACAACAATGCACGGAAGGTCTCTCTCTTGCTCGCTCGGACCACACGTACACACACCCTCCCGGTCCTCCAGATGGCCAGTCGGTGCCTGCCGGTGAGCGTGGAAGTGTGGTCTGCCACAAGCGGGCGGCAGGAGCGGGGCTGTCAGCATCAGCTTGTTGATGGTATTTTAAACTCGATGCGCTCTGAAGCTACGGGGCGGCCGAGGAAAAAAAATACACATGCGTTAAAATAATTAGTGGCGTAATTTTTATTTTTATTATCGGTATCGGTCTTGAGAAGCAGGAAGTTATCGGTATCGGTTTCAAAAAACCAATATCGTGCATCCCTAGTTTTTATATATTACTTATGTGGTTTGGTGGAAACTGCGTCACAGTGCTAGCTTAGCCAAGAAGCTACAGGAATGATTAGGCAAAATGCTAAATATGTTTACTTATTTATTTGGTATAATATTATTAATTTATCGTCCAATATTATCCTTTTTATATATTACTTTTGTGTTTGGTGGAACTGCGTCACAGTGCTAGCTTAGCCAGAAGCACGGAATGATTAGCCAAAATGCTAAATAGTGTTACTTGTCTTTTTGGAGTTACATTTTCTAAATGAATGGCCAGTGAATGAATATACATGTGTTTACTTATTTATTTGGTGTAATATTATTCATTTATAGTCCAATATTATCCTATAAGTATAAGCCAGTGAATTAACCTAATCTCTTTGTTTTTTCCACATTTGTTAGATGAGGTGTGACCCCAGCAGGACAACGCCACACACCCAGAAGACTTTCAGGGAGCAGCTTGCTGCAGAATTGTTGGAGTTTGCTGAAGGCCCTGCTGAAGGCCCTGCACCTCCACCACCCCCTCCTCCTCCACCCCCTTCTCCACCACTCGCATGCATGCCCGAGTATTATGGGGAAGATGTCAGGAAGAACTGCAGGAGGTGCCTAGATGCTGGACTCAAAAGGGTGAAGACACCTGTGTACTGCAGGAAGCGCCAGGTCCCTCTGTGCTTCACTGTCAAAAGGAACTGTTTCAGGGAGTGGCACGACCTAAATACTGGAACATTCAGATAGGTATAAAGTTCAGGTAGGTATAACGTTTTGCGAGGGTTTATTTAAAAAAAAATACTTGTTGTTTTTATATACCTAGTGTGATTTTATTGTATAGTGTGTGGTAAAATGTTTGTGTTTTTACAAACTACAGTGTGGTTTTATGTAAGTACGTGGTAAAATGTTTGTTTTTACATGCCTATAGTGTGTTGGTAAAATGTTTGAAATAAATCTGCCCCAGTTGGAGTCAAATGTTACATGTTTCCGTTTTTTTTTATTGTGCAAGTACACCTACACACAATGACCTACAGTGTAGTTGTATTGTATAGTGCGTTGGTACAGTTACATTCACACACAGCTACACTTACACATTCACACCTACACATACCCACACAGCTACACACACACACACACACACACAACACACACACACACACACACACACACACACACACACACACACACACACCTACACTTACAAACACATACACACACTCACACACACAAATATCTTTAACATTTTTTTAAGAATTTGTATTTATTTTAATTTTTGGGTGGAATGAATACCTATAGTGATGCTTCAATGTAATACAATGATTTTTAGAGTCTGGTACCTGAAAAAGGTCAAATGGCACTGATGGAACCAAATGTGCCCAAAGCTTATTCCGCCTGGACTTTATTTTCATAAACCTCTCTAAAAAGGTCAAATGTCACTTGTTTTGCCTCAATCTTGATACAGGGTACTTATTATATGTTATACTTTGGATTCCTAAAGCTTTTAGGCTACTAACCCATCATTCAAGGTTGGTCTTCACTATAAGTAATGGGTTTTCTTTAGGCGGAGACAGGAATTTACATTTTTTTGTTACGTTCCATCTGAATTTACTCTGACACAGAAAAATCTATATTGATTCCGACACTTCTACATCCAACTCACAGATGTAACCTTGCTTTGACAACAACAATTATTCATATAAACCTTTTTAGAAGTGAAGTTATAGTCATTTGTTCTGGGAATGTCATTTTCGAGCCTGAAACCTGAAAAACAGGCTCGGGGTTTAACAGGTTAAAGGGTACTTGTACGGTTTGTATGTACAGTTACGAGTACGGTTAAAAACTGTTCCTTGACGGCGTCTCTCAACAGGTTGCCCATCACTGTGGCGTTAGCCCAGGCGCCGTGGGAATTGTAGTCCTTTATAGTGCGCTGACTACAGACGTCACAATTAGGTGGCCTTTCTTATCAAATCAAATGATTGGCTCTAACAATCACACTGTCCCTTTTAAAATCTTTCAGAAAATGATATAAGTATATCGAATCGTATCGTTGGCTGAATATCGTGATATATATATCGTATTGTGAGCTTCGTATCGTGAGATTAGTGTATCGCTACAGCCCTAATGTCAAGTACGCATTCTGGTTATCTTTGACAATAACATAAAGCAAAAAGACTACGTTTACCTAAGGAAAAAGGCCAAACAACATTCCTGCGTCATTTGAGAGTCAGTAGAGTAAGGAGGCTTCTTTTTTTTTAAAGCTGCAAAGCGGGATCAATGTATTTTTGTGTACATTTTTAAAGTTTATTAACATCCTGACACTAAACCAGTGTTCTTGTTTATTACATGTCTTTGTGCACGCTGTTTCTCAGAACATTTACAAGTTGTGCTTTTAGAAAGTGGTGGGGACAAAATTGGCCGTCTACGGTTGTCTGACGAATTACGTTCTTTCATTATATTAAAAACGATGGATCTCAAGATGCGTTGGAGTTAAACTGAAGGGAGAAAGGTTCTGGACCTCCTTGGTCTTCCATGGTTTCCTGTTTTTGTAAACACAGACACATTTGTTGCAGAAGAGTTCTTATGAGGCGTATTCCTCTTTATCAGATCAGAGAACAAACCCGATGTTTGCATTCATATATTTGTTTTGCAGACGCTCCCTCCCACCATGTTTTGAACCATGTTCACAACCACATTTATATCTATTGGTTATATAAGAGTAGACACTAGGGCTGGGAATCGCCAGGCTCCCCACGATACGATACTATCGCGATACTTAAGACACGATACGATAGTATTGCGATTCTACGGTATGCTAAGTATTGCGATACGATATTTTGCGATATTGCAAATCACATGGCTCATATCCATGTCAGTCTTCCCTTCCTGGTTAAAACATGTATTTGCAATATGCATAGTTTATTGAAATAACCCAATTTGTGTTCTTTGAACCTAAAAAGGAGATGGCATTGTTTTTGTTACTTTCATTGCAATTGTATACATGTATTAACATAACATCCTGTTTAATATATACGGCCATCTTTCGGAGGGATATGCTACAGTTTATATAAAAAAATATCGATACTTGGCATCCGTGTATTGATACAATATCGCCACGCAAAGTATCGCAATACTATGCTGTATCGATTATTTCCCCCACCCCTAGTACACACAATGGGGAGATTTCTCATTAAATTGATAATAAATGATTGAGTGTTAACATGAAATTAGAGTCTTCTAACACGTCTGCATTCATGTCATTGATCTCCACAGATACCCAGCAGCAGGAGTGTAGCCTCAGTGTTGTAGAGGAGGACCCAGAGCCCCCCCACATTAAAGAGGAAGAGGATGAACTCTGGTCCAGTCTGCAGATAGACCAGGAAGTGGCTGATACTTACCTCCCTTTCACTTCTGTGAAGAGTGAAGAAGAGGATGAAGAGAAGGCTCAGTCCTCCTCACCGCTTCATGAAATCAAGACTGAGAATAACCGAGAGGTAGAGAAAACAGAAACTGATGAAGAGGAGTGTGAAGGATCAGATCCAGATGATCCTTTACAACCAGCTACTCAATACACAAGTTCACACTCTGAGTATGAGACTGACGACAGTAGAAATTGGGAGAAACCCGATTTAAACCCTCTGCAAGACAATGAAGTACCCGGAAGTGGCATTGAGGGGGATGATGGGTGTGCTAGAAGCTTTGTGCATGAGGGGAATCTGCAGAAACACACTGGAGAGACATTTTATAGTTGCACCTTCTGTGATTTCACATCTGCGAAAAGGTCAGGTTTGACCAAACACCTCAAAGTTCATAGTGAAGCAAAACCTCAAAGCTGCTCAGTTTGTCAACAAACATTTAAAAGGAGAGGTGAGTTGGTGTCGCACATGAGAATCCACTCAGGGGAGAAACCATTCAGTTGTTCCGTTTGTGGTAAAGGTTTCGCATACAAGTCTATTCTGAATAGACACTATACTGTCCACACAGGGGAGAGACGAGTCAGCTGCTCAGTTTGTAGTAAAACATTTGCAACAGTAGGCAATCTGAGAACACACCTGATCCTCCACACTGGGGGAGAAACCATTCAAGTGTAAGGTTTGTGGTAAAAGATTCGCCGACGGGTCGAATCTGAAAAAACACTCAACTGCTCACGATGGAGAGAAACCATTCAGTTGCACAGTTTGCGATAAAAGTTTCACATACAAGTCAATTCTGAATAAACACGTCCACCTCCACACAGGGGAGAAAGAATTCAGCTGTTCACTTTGTAGTAAAACATTCGCAACACGTGGTAATCTGACACAACACTCAACTGTCCACTCCGGGGAGAAACCGTTTAGTTGTACGCTTTGTAGTAAATCCTTCACCCACAAATCAAGTCTGAGAAAACACTTGATTGTCCACACGGGGGAGAAACCATTCAGTTGTTCACTTTGTGGAAAACATTTTGCACAAATGACAAATCTGACACAACACTCAATTGTCCACTCCGGCAAGAAACCATTCAGTTGTACGGTTTGTGGTAAAGGCTTCACCCACAGTTCCAATCTGAGACAACATGCAACTGTCCACACCGAGGAGAAACCATACAGCTGCTCAGTTTGCAAGACAGGTTTCACTCGGGTGTTCAATTTAAATAAACACAAGTGTGCTGGTGAGAGAAGCAAAATAGAGTGAAGTTGCAGAGATGTTTTTCACGTTTTCTTTTGCTGCAGATCTATTTAATAGAGTGGTGCAGTGTAGAGTCCTAAAACCCCGAAGTGAGTTAGCATTTTACCACTTAGTCTCAGAGCCAATGGGTTTTTTGAACATGTTTTTGGAATATAGCTGGAAATAAGGTCTATGGTTGAGACACATTGAAGAGACGGATCACGTTTTGTTCTACGACATTAAATCCATCAGCAGTGACCCTACTGGTGATTTCTGAAGAGTTGACGTGTCTGAAAAACGATGGTTGTTACCAAGTGGCTGAATAGGACTACAGAAGTTGTGGAGGATGTCATTACGCCGAACACGTAAACACTCCTCTAAGTTTGTTTGCCCTGTTCTGCTTGAAACCAAGTCCCTGCCTCCTGCAAAGTGTTGAAACAAACGCTTCAACTTGTACCATTTAGAATCTATATGGATCTTAAGTTGGCGTGACGTTGAAGTCATGCTCGGCTGTAGTTCCTTTATAGCAGGGGAATTCAACTAAAATTCAACGAGGTCCAGTTAGAGAGAATCTCCCCATGCAAAGGTCCGGAACATCAAAATGTCTAACTTGCTTTATGAATTGGTGTGATATTGAAGTAGCCTGTAGCTTTATCAACATCTGCATGTAATCAACAACTGACTGCCAATCAAATTAAAGAAAGTACAATTCAAAAACAACAATAGTTATTGTCAATTAACATTGAACTACACAGATATACAGTAAATACTGTGGATATGTGTAATGTTCCCCTCTGGCTGCATTTAAAATAAAATAGCTTTTGAAAATGTGTGCATCTTAAAAGTGCTTAATTTTAGATAAATAAAATAAAGTGTAGCAGCAGCTTGAGTTTCCCTTTTTCTTTGTTAACCGTTTCACATCATGACTTAACAGTTTCAGACGATTATAGAACATATCAGTCTTTACACATCATAACAATTGAACAGTTTAAAAGTTTCTCTTTCTTTCCCTCTTATATTGCAGTCCCTCACTCACTTTGTTTTAATTCAGTGTGAGAATTGAGCTTGTCCTGCCAGGAGTTTAAATCTGGGCTGAAATGGTGTCAGGGCCATTCTCATACACATGCAGGTGCTCATTGGTTAGCCTGGTTTAGCCTGCCCTGGAACGATATTTAGTTTTAATTTTGATCCTGGTGGACTGATCATATTGGGCTCTGAGACTGCTTATTT
Organism: Champsocephalus gunnari; assembly: GCA_036324595.1. Lineage (NCBI taxonomy): Eukaryota > Metazoa > Chordata > Actinopteri > Perciformes > Channichthyidae > Champsocephalus > Champsocephalus gunnari. Next base: position 3,470,677 of record CM070429.1, on the reverse strand, counting down.
TTTGTGACCTCAGTTCTGACTTGAGAGGGAATGTTTGGTCGCTCTCATCTCTTCTTCTGTGTTTCTCTCCCTCTCTATCGCTCACTCGTCTCTTTCGCCCCCTGTCGGCGGCGGTCCACCTGTGGCCGTCCCCTGCTTTATAGCATAACGTTAGCATTTTGCTTCCGGGGATTAGATTTACGATTAGAACATTATAAATGTAAGGTAGACATGTGAATATTATCCGGCTGAACAAAACGTGCATTTATCAAACAGGTTCGTTTTCCACAGACCTTATATACAGCTATTTTCCAAAATGTTATGGAGAAATCCCGTTGCTTTTTTGTCGAGGGAACCAGCAGCTTACTTCCGGGTCGGCCGACAAAAATGTGCCTTCCCTGCACCGCTGTATGGTGTTGGGTTATACATGCTGTGTGAGTTGAGTGTAAATAAAGAATCGCAGAAATTCAACCTTGATGGTTTTCTTGTTTTTACTTTGCTTTTACTTTACTAGTCGGTTCAATCAACAGAGCAGTACAAAGAATAATGGAAATGTAATTACACACCGTTATGTTAATGGGAATATTATTTAGCCTTTGCAACAATTTACATGCACTAAAACCAACAACAAATTCAACAACTTATATTCATTACACGCTTAAGGAAATTAGATTTTGAATTTGATGGATGTAGAAATGAATAGCGTTGGTGGAGCAGTCTCTCTTTTTAAATTAATCTCTTCTTGGAAACCTTTTTATATTTGTATATATATATCTTTATAAATGGAGCAGTGCTACTCAGCTCATTTGCTTACAAGGGATAGTCCTGGGATTTTGTTGGGAGAGAGGGGGGGAGGGGAGAGAGGTGACACCCTCTTCATCCCACCTGTGAGGCAGCCCAGTTTTCCCACTGACTTGTTGGTGCTGGTTAATCATTCCTCTCCCCTCCCTCACTCAGACTCTAGCAAACCTCCTCATTTGGAAAGGAGCTCCTCGTGTTATCAGACATGTTGAGGATTATCCCCTTTTTGTTCCTCGTGCTTTGCGGTCCGGTTCTCGGTGGGCCGCAGACAAACTTCCACGGAAACATGACGGACCAGGAGCTGTTCTGGGGAACCGACCAGTACGACTTCTCCGTGGTGGTTCCTGCCGCCGGCCTCGAGTGTTTCTGGCACTTTGCTCACCGAGGAGAGAGGTTCTACCTGAGCTTCATGGTGAGGCCTCGACACGAGAGGAATGTTTCAACGTTTAGTTTGACTTGTAACGCCTCTGAAAGTGAGGTTTTTAAAAAGCCTTTGAGCATTTCAGATCATGATGGAAAGGAGCAGGAAGAAGGACGTCTTATTTTAATCATTACTCAAAGTTAGCTGGTGTTTCATCACAGCTGTGAAAAGTATTTGGTCAATAACAAAAGTTCATCTCAATACTTTGTTATATACCCTTTGTTGGCAATGACAGAGGTCACACGTTTTCTGTAAGTCTTCACAAGGTTTTCACTGTTGCTGGTGTGTTGGCCCATCCCTCCATGCAGATCTCCTCGAGAGCAGTGATGTGTTGGGGCTGTCGCTGGGCAACACGGACTTTCAACTCCCTCCAAAGATTTTCTATGGGGTTGAGATCTGGAGACTGGCTAGGCCACTCCAGGACCTTGAAATGCTACTCCTTTGTTGCCCGGGCGGTGTGTTTGGGATCATTGTCATGCTGAAAGACCCAGCCACCTTTCATCTTCAATGCCCTTGATATTGAAATGTTTAAAGAAAATAACTTGATTCTAAAACATGACGTTGACAAAGTTCTGCTTTCATGAATAATTTTCATATTCCCTCTCTTTAAAATTACATATCAGTACTATAAGTTTGTATTTGTTTAATTTGTAAACCTTACATTTTTTAATGTTCAATAATTAGAAGTTGAACAGTTGTGACCTCCTTCCGACTCAAAGAGAGAAAGGGGGATGACCTGATGAAGAGAGGGAGGAGGAAGAAGACGATGGAGAAGAAGAAACGAGAGGTCTTGAAAGCTGGGAGGCTACTAGGGGGAAGTGTTCTGGGCCCTGGGCTCTTTTAGACGGCTGGAGGACTTGACTTGCGAGCCTGTTGCTATTGTATTTTGACTTTGTGTCTTTATTATTTTTAAGGATTATTTGTAATCCTCAATTTTTGTTAAAACCTTAATAAATCCGGTTTGTACTTTGTACACTTCGACCCAAACTCCTGGTCTCTCTCGTGGTCTCTGAAGGTATCTGCTTGGTTTTAGAGTGAGGTAAGAATACCCTTCCTTGGAAAAGGCTGACATTGGTTGTTCATTTGGATTTGAATTGTTTAAGGGGGAATAGAAACTCTGCTAAGGTTAAACTATAGTTTCACATTGTGGTTGAGGTGGTTGAGATATGCTCTGCTGATGTGGTAATATCACCGGCGTGATATTGAATATTTGGCTCTGGCTGTGTTTGATATTACATTTGCATTGTTTTGATTGATATATTTGGGGATCAAGAGTGGGTGGGGTCAGGGACTGTGGGGTCAGGGACTGTGGGGTTAAACATTGTGTCCCTGATCAAAAGGTATCCTTCATTTCTATAAAATGGTGATAGTTATTTTCCAACAAAATAACCTGCATGTTACAAAGCACTCCTCGCTCTGTTTCTACATGTTTGTTACAACTCTAGTGGATGGGGATAAATTAAAAGTACATGTTCAAGATGTATCGGCCCTGAATCAATACACGGTGTGTTCTTGTGGATGTTCATCATGTGATGCACACTTCCACAAACTTCACAACGTGCTTTGTCTTGAAGTCCGGCACTTACTTTGCGGAGTTCAACAGAAAAACATTTTTAGACACTTCAGTTTTCCCGTGATGATATTTCCACGTTATGTCCTCCGTTAAAAAACCCAAATATCTAGATGTTGACACTCTCTAGATTATTTCGAAATATCATGAGAAGAGTCAACGACTAAAACAATAAAGGGAAATTATGACTCACTGTAAAATGGATGCCGATGTGATCGTGCGCGAATGAAAGAACGTGAAACAAACCATAACAATACCTTCACTTGGTGGTTGTCGTAATAAAAACTGCTTGACAACAGCTCAGACTTTGCTCCCCTTTATTGCACAGAAGAATCTCAAACCTTCACACACACATTTGACTTAACGCTTTGCAGCATGTTCATGCCAGCAACAATTATTGTAACTCTTAGTTTAACTATAAAACACCTGAGAAATAGATTTGTTTTTATAAGTGCTAGCATTTCCTGCCTTATTTTGAAAGTCCACTTTTCTCATTTGTCATGTTTTCTTCTACTTCCTGCCTTTGTCTTTTTCCCGCCTGAAGTTACACATTCTACGTTTAAATTAAAGTACATAAACAAGAATGTAAAAGTCTTGCAACGATGTGAAGATATCCCACCATGACATACAGCCTCTTACGTTTTACAAAAAACAATTACATTTTTTCTCTCCGGATTTTGACTTTTTAAAAAGTGAAACATTTCTGCGGAAAAAGTCATAATAGTGAGATTTTCCAAAAGAAAACTCAAAATTCTGATATTTTTCTAGGAGCTCTGAAAAAGACTCACTTTTGGACAGATCTAATTCTCTTCGGTAGCCCTGCAATGCAAGGAGCAGGTGGTAAAGGAAATGTACTTATGAATTCACATCAAAACGTCTAGTAAATAAATGACAGATGAAGGTAGTTTGTTGGTAAGTGGCAACCATAGCTAAAATAGTTGAACTCACTATAAGATGCTTTGTGCCTCACGATGTTACAACGATGAGAAGGAAGACATCGTCTGCAAACTGTCGGAATCAGAAAAGACCGAAGACAGAAAATTAGATATTTCAAATAATATAATTAGAAGTGGATTTCTTTCAGGTCTGAACCCGGAGATGTGTTGCTCTCGGGTCTACCTCAAAACATGATGGCAACATTAAAGAACCGAGCTGTCCCTTGCACATTCCTCCCATTTTGTCCAATGATAACTTCTTTAAACCTGCACAGCCCTTCATTTTTTAATGATGTTATACGGCACATGTTATCCAACAAAATAACCTGCATGTCACAGAGCATTTCTTGTTCTGTGTACACTGAAGAAACGGAATCGTTGACTTTAATTAAATGTATTATGTCAACAGATTTTACATTACTGCTTTAGGTTAGTTGAAAGCAATAATATTAAGTTGCACACAATATCTCTTATTTCATCTTAATATTATTGCTTTCAACTAACCTAACGCAGTAATGTGAAATCTGTTGACAAATACATTTAATTAAAGTTTCAGTTTTTTCAGTACATGGTTGTACATTCTGTTTGTACTCAATAAAGTCAATTCACTTTATCATCAGTTCATTATTCCGATGTGAAGCACTTTTTGGGGCAAATGACGAGCAACCATCTATCATTTATTTCACATGTTCAAGGGGTTTAAAAAGCACTTTAAAATAGTCAAAAGTATCAATGAATGATGCGTCAAAACAGAAAACAAAGCTGTGATGAAACGCCACCCGCTTCATGTCACAGTTTAATAACCATTGAATGCATTATTATTATTTTCTTCTAATATTGAAGATTTGTTCTCTTTGATTTAACGCATGTTAATGCCAGCTAAAATGATTCTATCTTTTAGTATCACTCCATAAATAAGAAAAGACTGCCAACAGCCATGAATTAGGGGTAAAATGTGAAATAAATCAGTCTGTGAATGATATGTAAACACCTGAGAAATAGCTTTGTTTTTATAAGTGCTAGTATTTCCTGTTTTATTTTGAAAGTCCACTTTTCTCATTTGTCATGTTTTCTTCTACTTCCTGCCTTTGTCTTTTTCCCGCCTTATTTGTATCACGTGTGTGAGAGGGAAGGGAAGAGAAGGTGGACTATCGCATGCAATGTTTCTGCACATAACTGTTTTTGAAGTCATGTGTTTCATATACGTAGCCTACTGGCGTAAAAGAAAAAATGATATTTATCATTTAGCATCATTATTATTATTAATATTATTATTATTTTTCTGCTGATCTTAAAGATTTCTTAGCCTATGTTCATATTCTCTTAAAATCGTCTTTTACAGAATTCTTTGTGCAGCAAATCTGTGTTAGGAGAAGGACACAGATCACAAAGGCTCCATATCTCCTGAGTCTCATAGCGCCATCTTGTGGTCTTCAGACTAAACAACAAAGATGTTATTATTGATGATGGACATCAATTATATTCTGCATTAAAGAGCAGTGTAGACGTTTGTGAGTCACTTTCACAACTTGTTTGGGTGCCTTGCGTTTATATGTATCATCATTTAGTCTTTATTTGGAAATAAATCCTCAATATCTGGTCAAAGAACCCACCATGAAACTTGTCTTGTCGTGCACACACTAATACACTTTTCCAATAAGCACGAAGTCAACCCTACACCACAAACAATGGTATCCATATTTAGTCACCGCCTGTCGCGTGCAAAGTAAAGTATATTATAGCATTAATAAACAACCATAGCTGGCAAATCGAAGCAGAACATGATCAAACAGAAATGGATGAAGGTATACACATGGAAGATAAAATGAATTCACATTATTTTAAAATCTGCCCGACTGTACGTGGATGTTTCCTGAGGTTTAAATGGAAAGATCACGAGCAAACAATACGGCATTTCTGTGACTCTCATACATTTGCCATAGAAAAAGGTTCATTGACCAAACTTAATATCATGGAATTAATAGTTAACATGTTGATAATTAATCTAAAACATGACAGATTTTAAAATAATCTAATCTGTGTCTATAAAATACGATGAATCAGTGTCTAAAATAAATATATCTAATACAAATAAAAACCTTGGATCGCTCTACTTTATCACGTGTGTTCGGCTGTCTTCCGTTCAGCTCCTCCACGATGCTTTTCAGCTCCTCCCTCCTTCTCTGATAAAGAGCACAAGAGAGATTCTCCCAAGCATGACTAAGATCTTTTTCAAGATCGTTAAACTTTGTTTTGTAGTGGGTTGATTTCAGAAACTCCGAAGCGGAGGGATCTAGATCGGCATGAAGGTGTTATTATCCCGCTTATTACACATGGCCACATTCTCAACAAAGTAACGACATGACTCCCAATATTAATTGAAATGCTTTTATGGATTTAGAAAATGATTTTATTGATTTAAAAAATAGTTGTATGTATTGATTTAAATTGACGTGCATCCACTAAGAAAAATAGTCCGTTGTTACTGTTTGAACTAACGTAGCAACGGCAGGAACTGCTTCTATAGTATTTTTGAGGAGCTTTCTGATTACAGGTTTGAAAACATCGCTGCTTGCTTTAAAAGTAGCACAACTCATGATGTCAGACCTTGGAGAGTATCTCGATATCCCGTCGTAAAACTGTTGAAATATAAGACTATGAAAAATACGCGACTACAAAGATACAAATCCCAAATCCCATTCTGGCTCGCGTAAGTGATGTCACAGGCGATAATGCTCCAAGTGGTTGCGACTCGTAATCAAAGCGAAGAAGAAGAACTGATTTATTCCCTCCAATAAATAAGAGATTGCTAAAAATAAATTCACTTGTCCAAGATGCCTGTGTGCTTTGTACCAGGTTGGAATCACATAAGTGATCAAACCACTTGCTCGTTCTCTCGCTGCCCGTCTGATGAGAGGACCAGGAGTCGTTGGATCAGACATATCAGGTAATACACATGTTGTGATGGAACACAGTCAAGCTAGCTACATAGCTAGTAGCGAGCACGTTAGTTAGCATCACATTACTTAGCCTTGTCATTTGTATTAGCCTTAACATGAAGTAACCCCAAATGTTAAACAGTAAAGAGTAGTCATGATGGTAAGTATTTTGTGAAACATTTGAAGAGGAGCCTCTCGCCCCCCCCACCAGGTGCTAAGTGGGGCGGGAGGTAGGCTAACGGCAGATTAGCATCTGCGATCTTTTCTACTTAATGCTATCTGCTCAAATGGTTAACATTGAACATTAAAAGATCAGGCAGTTCAGGGAGAGTCGAAAGAAGGAAGGCAGAAGGAAGGCAGCTTTGCATGACATTTATTTATTTATAGAAGGACCATGCATACAAAAACATTAATCTCAGCAAAGAGAAGAGATGCAATATGCCAGATTATAGCTAATAGCTAATTTCCATCTGTGGTCCATTCTTCTGGACGTGTTTCATTGTGATGACAGTGAGGGTGAGTCAATCTGTTTGTTGGAAAGACAGTAGTTGAGTGATTACTGAGAGAACATTATGAGAAGAGATAATTATTCAAAGTGTTGTTACTGACCTTTTCTCTTGTATTTCCTTTCCCTCACCTGTAGCTGCTGAGACCTGAGGAACATGCACACTGACTTCCACTGTACGTAATAGTATTTGGTTTTGGTATATTATGTATATACATCAAAGGCACAATGCACCCCCCAGAGACACGCATGTATTGAGTGTGATATTGTGCGTAGGGCAAGTGAAATCATCTTTACACCCTAGAGAACTAGGAGCAGCAACTTGTTTTGAAATTGAATTTTTAATATCCGATAATAAAGTTTATCTGTTTTCTTTATTCTTCTCTCTTCCCAGCTCCATCCATCACGTGCTCTGTTCCTGCAGCTCCTGCTTGCTAATCAAGGCTCATATGTTTTCACACAATTACAAACAAAGTCAATGTATTGTATGACATGAAGTTGTGCTTCATTCGGAGTCAATAATACATTCATTCTGCCTTCAACTGCACGATGACTGTGGACTGCACCGACATCCATAGCTGCCCCCCAGTAAGATGAACCAAGCAAAGAGGGTCACCATCATGCCCAAGGACATCCCGCTGCATCCGGAGAGAGGGCTTAGACTGACCTGAGACCAGCACACCCAAACACAACGGCTCTTTTAAGAGCCACCTACAGTTTCAAAGAGTTGCAATCCTACGTTATTATAATGATTAAACCGGTTCATGTGTCGCTTAGTTCACTGAACCGTGATGAATGAAAGTGAGGTCGTGGTTTAAAGAAGTTACAAAGACATTAATATATGAGTGACAGGTCAGTGTAAACACAAGCTTCTGTCAATCATGGATCAAACTATATACAAATAATATGTAATAAAGTTCTAAAATAAGTATTCGGTATATTCCTTGATAGCTTTTGGAGAAGGTTGTTTTTAAGTTTACTGAAATCTATCGTTTCACTTTATAAAAGGGAACGGGTGAGTAGAGCATCATTGAGTTTCTTATTCTGTCAGTAAATTATCCAAATGAAATGTTTATCATTATTTTATTCAACCCTAAACAAATGGATTGTACCTTTTTAATAATGACCTCACATGGTCGCCGAAGTTAAATTAACTTCAGAAAATCAAATCTGTTGAGAAAAAACGAATAAATGTTTAAAGATGGGAACTTGCCATCCCACTGAAGAACAGTCCGTCGAGATTTAACGGCGTAGTTCAGTCCAACGTTTAGTTTGGATTCATTTCTCCAACAGGCAACTATTTTCATAAAGAATATATATATTTTTCAAAGTCAACTTTATTGTCAATCTTACTCAGTTTGTGTTTATCGACGGATCAAAAAGACGTTTCCAACAATCCCAAATACGAAAAATAAAATTATACAATTTACAGATATGTATACAAATACATATATCCTATATACACCATCATGTATAATGATGGTGTATGATGTAGGAAGTGTGGTAGATAACAAGTGAATAGAGTTACATACAGATCCATGTTCCAGCAAGAGATGGAATAACTAAGAAGCACGCAGTATAATAATAATTACATGCAACAATTAAATAACTGCTCAGCGTCTCCACCACGATCCCAATCTGCTGTGTCCTGTGTTCCTCCCCTCTGCATAACACCCATCACACATACGCAACACAGCGCAGAGTCCCAGGGGGTTAAGAGTATGCTTATTTAAATGTCCTGCTCTACTGGCCAACACAGGGAGCATATGCTGGCTGTAGAAGTTCTCCAGGAGGAGGAGATTTCCATGCCATGCAGGGTCTCAGGGGATGGGGATGATGATCGCCTCCTTCTGGTCCACACAACAAAGTAGCAGAGACTCCGGTCTGTGTGCAGCTGCCCTTGGACTGGTGCCAGTATGGGTGATATATGACCCACCCTCCTCACGGAGACAGAAGGATGGTAACTGGACTGCCTCCGCGATGGTCATGTTCATGTCACCAAAATCCTTGAATCTACACACAGCAAATAAACTCAAATGACACAACGAGATGTAAAAGGAGATCACACATACAGTATATAATATACTGTATAGTCGATATAAAACTGGCCGCTTCAATCTGAAGAGCAACTAAAACAAAACACGGGAGTGTACCTTGTTCTTGTGAACACTAATGTTATCCACAGCACACACAGAGACCACGAAGTTCTTAAGGAGAAAACTAGTTACTAAAACAAAACACGTTAGTGTACCTTGTTAGCTAATGTTAGCTAGCTGACATTAGCGCTACACATTGCACTCATATTACTCACCGACATCTTGTAAAGCCGGTCCCGCTGCTCTTACAGAACCGACTAACTCCCCTTTCGTGTATGTACAGCTCTCAACGTGTCCAGACTTGTAGTGATGTTCACCTCGTTTTATACTTTTATTCTCATTCTGAAAGAAACAGGTGAAATTGGCCAACGTGACGGCCGTCTTTGTGATGGTGACGCGTATTGCGCGAGACCAGAGACCTGTAGTTCACTCAGCGGTTTCACACAAAAAAATGTGTAACTTCACAGTTTTACGACACATTTTTATTTTTTTGACTTGCAAAATATTCTTTTAAATTGACAAACATCATATGTGTCATTCGTGGCACAATTCAAACGGGATCAAAAGATAACCTTTCTCTCTCCATTGACTTCAATGTATAATTTTACGCTTCCGGGGTCCCATGGAGGCTCCCGGAAAGGGAGGGACTTCGCCTCTCTATTAACAACGTGTCACGTGTTCTGAATTGACCAATCAGAATCGAGTATTCAACTAAGCCATGTAATAATAACAGTTATGGTTCAGTCAAGCCAGCGCAGACTTTGTTCTCAACAATCTCCTGTAGGATCAGATAAGAAATGTATTCATCCTAACGAGGGGAGATTAAGTTGCTATAGAAGGTCAAAGGTCAAAGCAGCAAAAATAATTCAGGGATAAATAACAGGATTTATAAAAGAAGGCTCGTTGTAAAGTATCTGTTGTGTGTGGTGGGGACAAGCAGCAGGCAGGACAACTATCATGTATTGAGTTCCTTTTAGTTACGTGGTATTCAGGGTAATGCATTGTGTCTTTATATTCAATGGACTTTGGTATCAATGGTCAGCAGCAGTCAGCTGTGTAAGTAAGTACAACTTTATTTCTATAGCACCCTTCTCAACACGGAAGTGCTTTACAGCACACAGGACACAATTCACAGCTCAACTATAACATGTAGAATAAGAGGCATAAAACAGCAGCAGGTAACACATAGGATAAAACATACGACAGAACACCAATAAAGAAGGACAGCCACTACCTCTCCCGCGGCTACGTGACGTCACCCCATTGAAAGTGAATGGGCAGCTTGGAGCTGCTTGGAGCTTTCGACGCTCTCGACGCTGTAGTGTAGACGGGCCGTAATACTGAATTTTGACGGAAATGTTACGATCCTGTCCGTCAAAACGACGGCCGTGAAAAAGCCTAGCGCAACCTCTGATCAGAGGCCACGCCCAGTTTCCACAAATATGGGTATGGAGGAGGGGTCTTAGGTTTTCTCTCAGACTTGGTAAATATCTCTCAGATGTCTTGGTCGAATGCTGAGTGAATGTCTTTGTGAACCGAGTGGAATGATTTGATGGGGGGATGTGTTTGTGAATATTAGGCCCGCCACCTGTGAGGAACCTTCCTCCGAATTCATGCGGATAGGAATGGGTTTTTGAACGTTATTCCCGCCGTCTGTGTCGGAAAAAAAGGCATGAAATTGGTGTGAATTGATTTGGTGAATATGAAAGTTTGAATGTGCTTTTTATTATCACCGGTCTTTTATGAGGAAACGCCTCTAAATTCTATCGGGAGATTTAAAACTGAATTGGGCGGTTGAAATTACAATTTTGGTAATAAATGTAAAACCGTGAATTAGAGTTTCATATTAGAAACTGATCCCACCTTTTGGACTGGGACACCTTAAAGACATCTGCGCGTGCGTCACGAGCGTGAGTCACACTTAGAGGAAGGACTAAGCTCAGAGAATAAGAGGAAGCGGCCGACGGAGGAGCTGACAGAAGTTAGTTTCGTTTTGACACACAACAGGCTAAATCCCTCAGACGAGAGACTTCACATCAACTAAAAGGTAAATACTGTTGTTGTTGTTGTTGTTGTTGTTGTTGTTGTTGTTGTTGTTGTTGTTGTACATCTTATCAACATGTAAACTCCTCTGCAGACGGCTCTGCTTTTGTCCTCTTGTTCCTGTTCAGTCTTCTGCAGATTCGGCATGTTCACAGTCGTTTCTGTGCAGCCGTGCTCATTCACTACAGACTGGTTTTTGCACGTTTGCTGAAGAGGAACTTTCCTCGCTGGGTGAACTTGTTGAAGACGGACACAAAGACAAGTTATTACCCCCCGGGCAACACGAAGCTCATTCAGGGGAACGACAGGGGGGAAGAGAAAAGAAGAAGTTGTTGAAAATAGAACAAATCTTGAGTCAAAGCGGCTTGGAGAAATCCAAACATACTCACAATCTGTGTCCTTGAACGCTTTAGTGTTGGAGCTATATTTTGATTGATATTATTTAATAGTTAAAGATTTATTTTCTCGCTGTTTTTTTTTATAGTAAATGTATTATTATTGAGTGTTATTATGAGTTAGTTAAAGTAGTTGTATGCTTTTATTTGGAGGGAGTATTGGGGCACTGGGTGATTGGGGCACCTGGTGTAATTGTATATACTGGAGACAGGTGGTGGTGGGAGCTGAGCACCAGTGTGTTCAACCCAGTCTCACAAAAAAACGTGTAATAACTACGTTGGTCCACAACTAGGACGTAGTATTTCTACAAAAACGCCTCTGAAATTTTAGGATCCCTTCGTTTTTTTTCACCATTCATTCCAATGGCTGCGTCTATGTCACGTGATCTTCACATTTCTCCCTGCAGAAAAAAAACCATGGCCGACATTCGTTTTATTCTGGGTGTAAAATGCCTATTTTAAAGTTAGTTTGGCCATTAAAATGCCCTTTGATGTCATTTGATGCGAGAAATATGAGTTGTTATTTCAGATTATGTGTGCAGTGGATGTACATGATCTTTAGTTTGCTAGTTATTACGTTATCAGGAAAATCGCGACGTTTTCATTGTTACCAAGGTGGTTGCTAGGGACGCTGCTATCGATATTATTTCCGTTATGTTGTGTAACTGTTTAATGGTGTTATCTTTATTGCTACCCCCTTCCCCGTCAGTGTATAGTGTTGGTCCACAGCGCAAACGTATTAGTTAACAAAATCCGCATCTAAAATTGTGGCATACGTTATTTCCCCGTTTTTGTAGAAATACTACGTCCCAAGTTGTGGACCAAGGTAGTTATTACATGTTTTTTTATGAGACTGGGTTGGTGTGGCATCATGGTTTTGACCAGGGCACGAGGAGGCCACAGGAAAGGCACAGGGAAAGAGTGTTAAACCTCTGTCTGTTGCGTATTGATATCGGAATAAACCATAAATAGAAAAGTAAAACAGAAAATGAACTTAAAGGTGGGGTCGGTGAGTTTGAGAAACCGGCTCGAGATCGCTAGAATTTGAAAATACACAACCGGAGAAAATCTGCAACTTCCTCACAGAGCCCCTCCCCCAACACACACGAACGCGCACATGACCAACGAGAGCACGAGATCAGTCTGTGCCCCGATGGGAAGGCTGACAGGCAGGTAGGCCTGCTTGTACTTTTTACAGTATTACAGCTTCCACAGATGAAATTTTTTCATGGATTTGTTGTCAAAGCACTTCAGATATTCATTGCTATCCGGATGTGAAGAGCATTCCATGGAATATAACAAAAAGTGTATCTCGAGCCGGTTTCTGAAACTTACCTACCCCACCTTTAAAGTAAACGGCCGCTGGGGTTCAATGATCCAAGTCCAGGCAAGAGTCCTTTCTGTGCAAGGGTTAAGAATTGTAATTATATTTTTAATCTAGCAGCTTGCTTTACACCTTGATAATGCAAATAGTGTGGTATCAAAAACGAAGGACAAAATTAAAAAAAGAAATTTAAATCGCAAATGGATCTTAAAAAAACAACACAGTTCATGTTTCACTCAAATGTAACCGTGAAAGTGCAAATAGAGAGTATTAATGTCTGCTTGTCCGGACCCATGTTTATTGTACTCATAAAAGTGGGGAGTGTTCTTATTAGCCGTGTCAACAGAACAGCTAGGATGTCGGCTTTCAGTTTGCAAAGATAAATATCTCTTTGGTTTATAGATATCTGCAGCCGTAATGAAACCAATGTGATCGTTGGTAATGGTAATGCCATCTCCTGCTGCGTGTCATCATGCAGCGTTACAGAACGTGAACAGACTGGCTGTACGATGTTTCTCTCTCTGGAGGATCGGGGCTTGTCCGTGCTCTGTCTCTTGCTTTCTGTCTGTCTGGAGGACTGCATCCCTTCTGTTGCGCATTTTAAGATGTGTCTGTCTAAACTGGGTTTGCTTCTTAGATGTCCCACTTTGCATAATTCTGCTTATGCATTCATTCATAATTATCCTGTGTGCCTTTTCAGAACCACTTTATAATAAGAAGAATACCTTTATAAAGGGTTTACGAATAGTTTGTAATACATTTATTAATTAGGTTGTGAACACTTTATAAATTATTAATAAGCTTTCATAAGACATGAGATAAACGGGGCAACTGTGACCGGTTGCTTGCCAAATAGTGAGCCCACATGTATCTGCACTGCTAAGCCTTATATTGGCCACTTCGCTTACTTCGTCTCCTTCCTCAGCCAGCATCCTTGGTATCTGTTGCTCACTGAGTGGATTCTCGCTAAGTAGCCAATATAAGGCTCAGTCATCTTGAAGTAAGCTAAGCTCAGTCATCTTGCCAAATAGTGAGCCTGTGTTGATGGATGAAAACGATGTTAGAACTGGTTTATAAATGGTTCTTAATGATTAAGTATTTACAACCTAATTCATAACCTAATAATAAACCCTTTATGATCCTTTATTAGGGTATTCTTATTGTAGAGTGGTACCGACTTTTCTTATATTACGTGTTCTGTGTTTTATTGGCTGATTTAAAGGCTCCACATCACGGCCATCTCCACTGATCATGATTACATTGTTGGGGTCGACTAGAATAGATTCACTTTGTTCGATGTTCCAAACACACATCGGTTTCAGCATCTCTGATAGTCTGTGTATTCACTCTGTCCTACACGGCTTGTTGGAGCTCCTGCCACTCCCCCCCCCCTCCCTGTGAGCCCACTGTGCTCTGATTGGTCAGCTCGCCCACTCTGTTCTGATGAGTCCACCGTCACAGCTGGACATCAGTGATTATGTGTTACCATGGCGTTTGTTAGCAACCAGGAAGTGACACCAGTAATGACAAACAGATGAGCATGCTGCGTGGGGTCTGGGGGCCGTGTTGGGGGGACGGTGCGGGGCTCGCTGCTCCGCCCTTTGAGGCTCGAGGAGCGGACAGTGTGAGCTGGGTTACTGGTGTCGTTTCCTGGTTGCTGCGTGGGGTCAGCGAGACAGCGCAGAACTCAGCCTGAGCACACACATACACACACAGCCAGTGTGTGTGTGTGTGTGTGTGTGTGTGTGGAGCCGCGGCGGAGAAAGGATAAGGCTGAGTGTGTGTGTGTGAGGAGCTCCGCGGATTGGTCCATTTGGACATGGGCATGGTTACGACACTATACTCAGGAAGAAGAGAAATGTCCAACGAGGCATTCTGGGGCAGCAGACAGGTCTTCTCTGTGTTACGGCCCGTCCACACTACAGCGTCGGAAGCGTCGACAACTCCAATCTGCCCATTCACTTTCAATGGGGTGACGTCACGTAGCCGCGCTTTTTCGCCGAACTGAATTGTGGGTAGCAGAGCGGTCCGTCTCAGGCGTCAGAAGTTGAATAATGAGTAGCCAGCGCCAGCCAATCAAATCCCGTTTCTGAAAATCTGTCAGCTCAAGCTGTAGCCAATCAAACCGCGTCTAAGCTGGGAGAGATATCCCGCCGTTCATTTCTATATTTCAAAAAAAGTCGGAGGAGAAACTAACTATCGCCGTAGCAAATCACCCGGTTTTGTATGACCAGACCCTCTTCACCTACCGGGACACAAACCGGAGGAACCAGCATGGAGGGAGGTGGCAGAGACAGTGGGGAAACTGGTAGGGTTTCGCCTGCTTGGGGAGTTTATATATATATATATATATTGCTCCCATAAAATCCCCGGGGTTTTTTGCTTTGTATGTCGGGGGCGGGAGATTCATGTGATTGGTTGTTGGTCGTGTTGCTTGAATAAAATCCCCGAGCTCCAGACACGCCCAGCTCCAAGCTATTTTTGAAGCTGTAGTGTGGACGCTCCGTTAGAGGTTTACTCGCTACAGGGTGCACTTTGAGGGTTTGTGACTGCAGACCGTTCACATGCAGAAAAAGCTGCATAACAACAAGGGGACGGGTGATAACCAGAAAAGCACGACATGGGACCTTTAAAGATCAACAGAACCCCTCAGGGGAAACCTGAAAATCAGCTTAATAGGGCCCCTTTAAAGTATGTAAACATATCCTGAGAGTGAACAACATATGAGCCGTTTAGGTGAGAAGATGTCAAATGAAAATTAGCTTCAGTTCAGCTTCTGCCTTGATATAATGGATGTCCCCCTCTTTCCAGCTGCTCATGGACAGCATTGAAATCATCGTGTCCATCGCCTCCCAGATCTACTCCCTGGTGGAGAACGTGAAGGCCAACAAGAAGCGATGCCGTCGTGTTTGCGATCGCGTCAAAGCTCTGGAGCATCTGGTGAAGTCCATCGAGCAGAGAGAGACGGGACAAACCTCTGCGGACGTGGAACGATGCCTCAAGGAACTCTCCTTCACTCTGCAATCAGCGAAGGAGGTCATGGAGAAATACTCAGGGGAATCTTTGGTGAAGCGAGTGCTGAGTTGTGGAAGCCACGAAGACGAGTTCAGCAGCTTGAACGACCGCCTCGACGACGCCTTCCAGGTCCTTTCAGGATCTCTGCAGGTGGAGCATGGCAAGGTCCTGCTGAAGGTGTTCGAAAAGTCCACCCGGGAGAAACAGGACGAGGTGGACAGGAAGCAGGATGACGGCGAGCTGAAGAAACGTGAGAGGAAACCGGTGGTGGCTTTGTGGAGTTTCAGACCCTTGATTTGTGTTCGAACTTCCAGTTAGAGCGTAATTGCAATTACTTTGCCTAGCGTCATTAGCTTTATCAACTTTATCTTGCCAAATAAACGTTTGTAAGATGTTCTAAATGTACTTTTATTAGATAATAACAATTTTTCCAGGTAAGAAACTAACCATTTATATTAGCAATACATGATTAGTTTATCCATATAGAACATATTTGGCAATTTAAGGCAATGTTTTGAGCTGTTAGCAGCCGGTCAGCTTAAAAAAACTCACATGTCAACAATGTTTTTATCATAACTCTCACTGCCTGCAAGGTGGGCACAAACGCTAGCTACATAGCTAACATTCGCTAGCCAGCTTGTTAGATAGGTAGCTAATGTAAGCTAGCTTGTAAAGTACATAGCTAACATTCGCTAGCCAGCTTGTTAGATAGGTAGCTAATGTAAGCTAGCTTGTAAAGTACATAGCTAACATTCGCTAGCCAGCTTGTTAGATAGGTAGCTAATGTAAGCTAGCTTGTAAAGTACATAGCTAACGTTCGCTAGCCAGCTTGTTAGATAGGTAGCTAATGTAAGCTAGCTTGTAAAGTACATAGCTAACATTCGCTAGCCAGCTTGTTAGATAGGTAGCTAATGTAAGCTAGCTTGTAAAGTACATAGCTAACATTCGCTAGCCAGCTTGTTAGATAGGTAGCTAATGTAAGCTAGCTTGTAAAGTACATAGCTAACATTCGCTAGCCAGCTTGTTAGATAGGTAGCTAATGTAAGCTAGCTTGTAAAGTACATAGCTAACATTCGCTAGCCAGCTTGTTAGATAGGTAGCTAATGTAAGCTAGCTTGTAAAGTACATAGCTAACATTCGCTAGCCAGCTTGTTAGATAGGTAGCTAATGTAAGCTAGCTTGTAAAGTACATAGCTAACATTCGCTAGCCAGCTTGTTAGATAGGTAGCTAATGTAAGCTAGCTTGTAAAGTACATAGCTAACATTCGCTAGCCAGCTTGTTAGATAGGTAGCTAATGTAAGCTAGCTTGTAAAGTACATAGCTAACATTCGCTTGCCAGCTTGTTAGATAGGTAGCTAATGTAAGCTAGCTTGTAAAGTACATAGCTAACATTCGCTAGCCAGCTTGTTAGATAGGTAGCTAATGTAAGCTAGCTTGTAAAGTACATAGCTAACATTCGCTAGCCAGCTTGTTAGATAGGTAGCTAATGTAAGCTAGCTTGTAAAGTACATAGCTAACATTCGCTTGCCAGCTTGTTAGATAGGTAGCTAATGTAAGCTAGCTTGTAAAGTACATAGCTAACATTCGCTAGCCAGCTTGTTAGATAGGTAGCTAATGTAAGCTAGCTTGTAAAGTACATAGCTAACATTCGCTAGCCAGCTTGTTAGATAGGTAGCTAATGTAAGCTAGCTTGTAAAGTACATAGCTAACATTCGCTAGCCAGCTTGTTAGATAGGTAGCTAATGTAAGCTAGCTTGTAAAGTACATAGCTAACATTCGCTAGCCAGCTTGTTAGATAGGTAGCTAATGTAAGCTAGCTTGTAAAGTACATAGCTAACATTCGCTAGCCAGCTTGTTAGATAGGTAGCTAATGTAAGCTAGCTTGTAAAGTACATAGCTAACATTCGCTAGCCAGCTTGTTAGATAGGTAGCTAATGTAAGCTAGCTTGTAAAGTACATAGCTAACATTCGCTAGCCAGCTTGTTAGATAGGTAGCTAATGTAAGCTAGCTTGTAAAGTACATAGCTAACATTCGCTAGCCAGCTTGTTAGATAGGTAGCTAATGTAAGCTAGCTTGTAAAGTACATAGCTAACATTCGCTAGCCAGCTTGTTAGATAGGTAGCTAATGTAAGCTAGCTTGTAAAGTACATAGCTAACATTCGCTAGCCAGCTTGTTAGATAGGTAGCTAATGTAAGCTAGCTTGTAAAGTACATAGCTAATGTTCGCTTGTCATTTTGATGATAGGGATAGTTATCATTGCTAGCCAGCTTGTTAGATAGCTAACATACTAGTTAGTCTGTTAAAAAACTAACGTTTACTAGTTAGATGGATAGCTAACATTCGCTAGCTTGATAGCCCACTGGGTTTTTTTATTTAAAAAAGTATGAAGGTCTCCTATTATACTATTTTTCAACAATATATTCAGGTATATACAGAACATGTCTCAGAAGTATTTGTCTGAAACACCAAACAGATCATTGCAGCATTACCCATAATCCCCTCTGTTTCAGCCCTGTTCCAAAAGTGCTGATTCTCTGTCTGTATCTTTAAATGCTAATGAGCTGCTGCTGGCCATGCCCCTCTGAGAGCTCTAAGAGGAGATTCAGGTGATAAGGTGTGTGTGTGTGCAAAATCTGATCAGCTCATTTACAGACAGGTTTTTATACAAATGGATCAGGACAAAAAGAGTGGGGGGTCTTTGTTCCTGACACGATCAGAATCTCTTTACACAGACTTCCGCATGTTGATGTAGAAAATACATGAAAACGCAGATTTTGCACAATAGGTGACCTTTAAAAGGATTGATTGATTGATTGATTGAAAAGTGTATTAACAGCTTGTATATTGGGTACAGTACAGTACAGCTCAAAAAATACAATTGTTAAGGGGATGCAGACCAGAGAAAGTATTTCGTCTACATCAGGGTCCCCCATTTCCAATTCATCATATCATTCAAGACATATAAGACATATTTGACATACAGATGGCTTATTTACAATTTTCATTTTAGATTTCGTTCTAATACATCCTAACCGGACATTTAAGACATACCAAGTCTACAGATATACAGTTAGTCACATAGTCTAAAATGCGAGTATATACATAGATGGGGGGGGGAGCTGTCCATTGGACGACAGGTTGAGATTTGTACCGTTACCGGGGCCAGTTTTGCAATGCTCTCCCCCGAAGGTGCTCTTTAAGAGAGGCTTTGAAGGTAAGTATAGTTTTACTTTCCTTTACAGCTGTGGGAAGAGCGTTCCACCTTGATGTGGCATCATTGCGAAACGTGTATTCCCCCTTTTTGTTGTGCCACATCTGGGTTTCACATGATTTGTGGAGCTCCCTCTGGTGTTATGATCAAGGTATTCCTTGAACTTTGGGAAGAACTTTGACATGTACCTGGGTACCAGAGAGGTGTAGTGGATCTTGTAGACCAGGCCCATTGCAAGTAGCTGTACTCTGTCGTCTACTCTAAGCAGGAAATTAAACACGCATGAGTTTGAGGAACCTCGGCACTTCCTGGACCCTCAAAGTCCAGGTTTGAAATAAAGCTTAATGACAAAACATTCCTCACATTTTCGTATGACAGTATCCAAACTTGAACATACTATCAGATAAAAGGACATCCCTGTGTCGGATATTGTGTGAAATCACAGCAGGAAAGTGGTGCATTATTTTTTACTTTATACGTGTTTGTTTGTTCCTCAGTGCTACTGCAGTATGCGGAGGAGCAGCAGGAGATGGCGAACAAGTTGCAGGAAGACATTAATAAGATCGTGAAAATGTGTGAGTCGAGCATAAACAGCATAATAATCAATGTCAGAACAATTGATCAGATTTCAGTCGCCTCGTTGTTGAAACCTACAATATAAATACATCTATCTTGCCTCAGTAGTTGGAGGAAACCAAAATCAGAGCTAAAACTAACCTTTGACCACATGTTGGAGCTATATATCTCTTTATATTATTTAATAGTTTAACATTTTTATTTTCTTGCTGTTTATAGTGTTTATTATTATCATTTATATGTATTCTTAATTAGCGTCATAAGTTAAAGTAGTTTCTATGCTTTTATTTGAAGGCATGTTTTGGGCACTGGGTGATCAGAGCACCTGGTGTAATTGTATGTATTGGAGACAGGTAGAGGTGGGAGCCAGAGCACTAGGAGGCAAAGGGTTTTTCACCAGGGTTTTTCCAACCACAAGAAAGGAAAGCCATAGGAACGGCTTAAAGGAACCAACCGTAGGAAACCTGTTCATTATCAATGATATTGGATCATAATACATGCACAACGGAGAATCGTGTCTGGACCTGGATCATTGCCCTGCGTAATATCCGCTAGCTAGTGCCTCAGCGGCTGTTAAGTTATCTGTTTTAGTTCTATATGATTGTGGCCGCTACACACATGTTTTCACAGTGGAGAAGCCCTACGACGTGGGCATCCAGATCATCAAACAGCAGGAGCTTAAATACGAGCTGGTTGACGGCCTGACCAAGAAGCCCTTCATGACAACGCCGACCTCAGAGGTCTACAGAGGAGAGTACCGTAGTTTCCCCGTGGCCATCAAGAGATACACTGACCCTGCGACCACCAGCATAAGGTCCGTGCACATTTCACGACAACGCCAATTTCCTTTTTCCTAATTGCATCATTTTGTTCTTTTGGTGGATTTATTCACTTTAAAGACGAGCTGGAGGAGATGAGTGCTTGCTGTTACAGTTCCTTTTTTCCCCTTCTTCCTCAATGCCACGGACACAGCGAGGTGAGTAGAGGTTTCAAAAAGGATGTGGATACCATGAAAGTGTTTCAGTCGCCCAACATCCTGCGAATGTTTGGCATCTGTGTCGAGGACGAGACGGGTGAGTGGACTGTAGATTACAATTCTGAATATAGAGTGGTGCAGCAATGAGGGCTCAAGCCCAATTGCTAAAATATGACTAAATAAGAGTAATACACGTCATCCCTGTGAACATTAGCTGCCTTTAGCGATGGTGACGTGAAGTCATGTGACCATTCTGTAGTTCCTTTATAGCCCAACATTAGCCTCCTTTAGCTTAGCAGTGGTGAAGTCATGTGACCGTGCTGTAGTTCCTTCATAGCCCAACATTAGCCGCCTTTAGCTTAGCGGTGGTGACGTGAAGTCATGTGACCGTGCTGTGGTTCCTTTATAGCCCAACATTAGCCCCCTTTAGCTTAGCGGTGGTGACGTGAAGTCATGTGACCGTTCTGTAGTTCCTTTATAGCCCAACATTAGCTTTTTTCTTCTGGCAATTGCATGTATTGGTCCAACCTACCTACAAAAATACATAATTCCTGCACCACTCCTTTAAAATGACAATAACTTGAGGTTGCCTTGTGACTTCCTGCAGGACCCAAACCTCAGTTTCTCATCATCATGGAGTACTGTGAGAAGGGAAGTCTGCGAGAGGTTCTAGACTCTGGTTGCACACTGAGCTGGAACCGGAAAGCTCGTATGTGCCGGGACGCAGCGCTGGGACTTTACCGGTTAGAATAACACAATCATTTATTTTATCTCCCGTTCATTATTGTTTGTACTGCACAGGAATGCTTTCTAAATGTCATTGTACCTGTACAATGACAATAAAGGAATTCAATTTAAAAGATAAAAAGTCCCTTCATGAAGATAACATCTGTGTCATTTTTAGACTGCACCAGTCTGAAGAGAAATGTAAAGTTCATGGATGCATCAACAGCAGCAAGTTTCTGGTGGCTGACGGCTACACAGTCAAGGTACGGACACTGGTGCATGCTGGGATTGCTGACGGTCCAATGATTGGCGGTATTTAAGGTGTTGGGGGAAACTAATAAAGTCTTGGTGTGGTTTTCAGCTGGGAGGCTTTGAGTTCACACAAACCGAGACGTCTCTGAGAAAGCCAAAGAGGGGCGGGGTCAGCAGGTCCTTCACCTACTCCTCTCCCGAGTTGCTGGAATACATTAACAACTACAGCAAAGAGTGTGAGGTGTACAGGTCAGATCCCGTCACTCTGGACATCAGGTTACTTCAGACATTTCATGTGTGTTTTCAATGCTGTACGATAACTTTGAAATGTTGCCCTTCAGCTTTGGAATCGTCCTCTGGGAAGTTGCAACTGGACGCAAGCCTTTTGACGGTATGTATCTGCAGAACAGTTACAGAACGAGACTAAATGCCGTCATATAAATCAGCGGTCCCCAACCTTTCTTGCACCACGCACCGGTTTCATGTAAGACGAGATGTACACGGACCGCCATTCAAAGTAGGGGAGAGTGGGGCAAGTTGAGACATGTTGTAGTTATGCTGTCCTCTAAGCAAGGAGAAATGACACATAGTAAAAATGAAAACGCACACCTATAATTCAGGATGTCTCAATGGCAATGATAATAATTCATATTTGATCAAGGGCAGTGAAAATATTACTTCTTTAAAAAAAGCCTATCATTAAAATTCAGAGTCATCTTTAGCTTAACGATTCACATGGTTTAATACGCTGCCAACACATCAACATATACAATATATGTATTTAAACCTTGATACTTTTTTTTGACATGACAGCCGATAGCTGACATCTAGAAAATGTACTTTGACAAGCAGAAAACGTTTTTTTGTAAAAATGTTTACTTACCAGACCACAATGAGGATCTCTTTTCACAGGCATGAGAAATGGGAGGAGCTTGCATCATTTCTGGTCACTTGATTACAACTATAAGGCGTTGCCTGGTTACAGGGGGTGGTTCAACTTACCCACTGGCTCAACTTACCCCCTTCTCCCCTATAGGCGGATACAGGGCTGCCGGAGCGCACCGGAATGACATGTGTGAAGAGACACAGACGGATGTATCCGGTCATTTTTCAAAATAAAACATCTTTCAGACAAATAAATAATCAATCAAATATGTTTGCATTCAATCAATCTTTCTGTGTACCAAATGACCCACGGACCGGGGGTTGGGGACCACTGATCTAAATCACATACAGACATTACTAGACGTTAAAAACAACTTTAAAGATATGAAATCAAAGCACAGCTGCACCTGAGTCTTCTTGTACAGTTAACTTGTTTTCTAGATACATCGTTCGGTCTGTAAATGTCAGAAACGTTGACTAAGAACGAGGAATGTGAATGTCTGAACAGAAGGGAAAGAGAGTGGCTATATACAGGACGGTCCTGTATATAAGGTCTCTGAAATGGCTATATACAGGACGGTTTAATTGCCACAATTTTATATTGAGAATATTTATCTGTGAATCCTATCCCTACATTACCACCCGCGAAACTTGCTTAAGCATGCTATAAGAGCCCGGTCTGTATATAGCCATTTGGCGTTGTGTACAAGACCGTCCTGTATATAGCCTCGGCCGAAGGGCAATCCATCCAAAAGTGTGGACTAAAATGGAGCTGCTAGCGTGACTAAAACTACAACGTGGGCTTATTATTGTGTCCTTATTGTGTTCGTGATTTTCTTTCAGGTTTGACCGTTAAAGAAGTCCATCAGAAAGTGTTCGTAGAAAAATACCAGGAGCCGCTTGACGACTGTCCCAAAGAACTAGAACTTCTGATCGACGCCTGCCGGGCCTACGATCCCTTCCAGAGACCGTCTGCTGGAGGTAACTTACCGCCACCACCATGTTCACCTTTAGGTAAAATGTGTGTATATCAGTATGTAGTGTCTCTACTTTAAAGAGTCCTCTCCTGCTGATGTTCAGGTGTATATCAGTATGTAGTGTCTCTACTTTAAAGAGTCCTCTCCTGCTGATGTTCAGGTGTATATCAGTATGTAGTGTCTCTACTTTAAAGAGTCCTCTCCTGCTGATGTTCAGGTGTATATCAGTATGTAGTGTCTCTACTTTAAAGAGTCCTCTCCTGCTGATGTTCAGGTGTATATCAGTTTGTAGGTCTCTACTTTAAAGAGTCCTCTCCTCTGATGTTCAGGTGTATATCAGTATGTAGTGTCTCTACTTTAAAGAGTCCTCTCCTGCTGATGTTCAGGTGTATATCAGTATGTAGTGTCTCTACTTTAAAGAGTCCTCTCCTGCTGATGTTCAGGTGCATATCAGTATGTAGTGTCTCTACTTTAAAGAGTCCTCTCCTGCTGATGTTCAGGTGTATATCAGTATGTAGTGTCTCTACTTTAAAGAGTCCTCTCCTGCTGATGTTCAGGTGTATATCAGCATGTAGTGTCTCTACTTTAAAGAGTCCTCTCCTGCTGATGTTCAGGTGTATATCAGTATGTAGTGTCTCTACTTTAAAGAGTCCTCTCCTGCTGATGTTCAGGTGTATATCAGTATGTAGAGTCTCTACTTTAAAGAGTCCTCTCCTGCTGATGTTCAGGTGTATATCAGTATGTAGTGTCTCTACTTTAAAGAGTCCTCTCCTGCTGATGTTCAGGTGTATATCAGTATGTAGTGTCTCTACTTTAAAGAGTCCTCTCCTGCTGATGTTCAGGTGTATATCAGTATGTAGTGTCTCTACTGGGAATGTCTCCATGCTTTAACGTTCAGAAAGCTGCAGCACTTTGTTTTCACCCTCTGTCTGAAACCAAAGCCCAGTCTGCTCTGATTGGTCAGCTGGCCGGCTCTGTTGTGATTGGTCAACCGCTTAGAGATGTCCCCCTTAGCCTATCACGTACAATGTGCTGGAGCGCTAGCCATTAGAAGTGTCAGTGTTACGTAGTGATGTCACTATGTTCTGGGGAAACACAAACGAAGCACAGTAGGGCCTTTAACAGTAGAATATTAACATAACAACACTAACTCGGTGTCTCTCTCTCTCTCTCCCACAGTGCTGGCGGATAAACTGAAAACATGGGTGACACAGTTGGAGAAGGTGTAAAGCCTTCATGCCTCTCAGTCTGCAGTCTCAGGGTTTCGGATCACGGATATCCTCAGGGGCCCAGGAGTTCAAAACTTTTAATCCCCATCTGGTCGGATCAGATTTGGATTTCGGGGAGTTCAAAACCAAAAAACAGGATTAGGATCATTTTGATATCGATCAGATCAGAAAATCCAATCCAATCACAAATGTAATTTAAATTAAAGTAAAAATATCTTCAACAAAAAAAAGTCCATCCGTCATCACCTTTCAAATAAAAAAATATAATTACTTAGACATTATAGATGTCTCTGCAATGTGGTCTCTTGTCTTCCTTGGGTTATCATGTCCACTAGATGGCGCTCGGTAGCATTAAAGCACTGATATTCAGGATCTGGTCATCTTGAAAAGTCGTAATCTGAATTGCTTTGAACTCCAGGGACAAAATGTGGCTGACTTGTCTGATCGGATCTGATTGAGATTAAAGGTTTCGAACTCCTGGGCCCTGGACACCAAATGATATTAATAGCCGCGTTCACACCGCAGGACTTTCCCTGGTTCTTTAGTTCCGTTAGTACCAATAATGTCGCGTTCACACCGCCGGGACTACTCAGTGCCGGGGAACTCTTTTGGTACTTTTTAGTCCCTGCTAGAGAGGTGGTACGAACCCGGGTGACAAAAGAGTGCCAATGTCTATTCTATTTCTATTGGCTGGGCGAATTGCAAAACCACGCCCCGTTAGACTCTGAATTGGTTTTGTTAGGCAGCCATTTTTTTCCCTCGCTACAAAACCCACATCCACACCTGACCTGAGCGACACGTATAAAGCTGTTCTATCGGAGAAGCCGTTGTTGGTCATAATTTGGTTCCTAGCGGTTCTTAAGTCCCATCGTATCTAGCCCTCAACACACTATGGCAGCTCTGTCTGACTGTGAAGGCCCTTCTGTAATCTGGACGTTAGCGGTCCTGTCTCTGGTTCAAATGGCATGAGACTGCGTGTTTCCGATCAGGGGCCATTCTGTTGAACAAAGGGAATTTCTGATCCGCGTGTTAGAGCCCCATTATACATAGGCCTCCTAACGCAAACATTAACTTCATTATCTTGGCAGGCATTACACTAAAACCTGATGTGTTACAAAACAATTGCGCTGGAAGATGTGTTTTTATAGAAGATACTGTATGCATGTTATTGTGTTTTCCATCATGGAGTCTTGAATATGTAAACCAAGCGTATGGTGTTCAAACTATGTCTGATGGAGAGATATAACTGTTAGGAAGTATAAAAGCAACGGGATAATGTGTGGCATTGCTGGCACTAGCCATTCTGTAGCTCAGAATGGCTAGTGCCATTTTTCCCTTTAAACTGGGTTTTCTTTGGAAGTTTTTCCTTGTACGATGTGAGGGTCTGAGGACAGAGGGTCTGAGGACAGAGGGTCTGAGGACAGAGGGTCTGAGGACAGAGGGTCTGAGGACAGAGGGTCTGAGGACAGAGGGTCTGAGGACAGAGGGTCTGAGGACAGAGAGTCTAAGGACAGAGGGTCTGAGGACAGAGGGTCTGAGGACAGAGAGTCTAGGACAGAGGGTCTGAGGACAGAGGGTCTGAGGACAGAGGGTCTGAGGACAGAGGGTCTGTGGACAGAGGGTCTGAGGACAGAGAGTCTAAGGACAGAGGGTCTGAGGACAGAGGGTCTGAGGACAGAGGGTCTGAGGACAGAGGGTCTGAGGACAGAGGGTCTGAGGACAGAGGGTGTCGTATTGTCATACTGATATTCTGTACACACTGTGAAGACACTGAGACGAATGTAACATTTGTGATATTGGGCTATATAAATAAACATTGATTGATTGATACAGCTGCCGTTTATTGGGGAAAAGCACATTTTAACTTCCCATATTTATGTAAATGTCCAAGTGTGAGTCCATTGAATGTTAAGCAGCCAAAGCTTTAGCGGAAACACGGGAAACTGTTGGTTATTTTATTCGCGGGAAATATAAAGTTTACGAGCTTAAAGATTACATTTGTACCTTTGTGTTTACCTTGATTCTCCGTGCCAATAAAAGCGGTGCGAGACTCAACGTGTGTGTTGTGGCTGACATGTCTTCAGGTGCATTTTCAAAGTGTGAGTATATTAGATAATGATCTTTGACCGGTAAATTATTTCCAATTGTGGATGGATGTCAAATACATGAACGATACTGTGTACGGCCCGGAGGCTGCAGCGAAGATGGGAGACCAGGCACGTTTACAATGAGGACATAACGAACCTGAACAATCGTGGGAGTCAGTTACCGTGTCCGTGTGTGTGTGTGTGTGTAGGGTGTTGGCCTTTTATCCCCAGGCACCCAGGTGTGGCTCATCAGGTTTGACTTGAACACCTGTAACACAAAGAGCCAGCAACAGAGGTGGGAAGTAGTGAAGTACAAATGTTTTGTTACTGTACTTAAGTACATCGTTCTGGTATCAGTACTTTACTCCACTACTTATTTTTAGATGACTTTTTACATGTTGAACACTAATACCTGTACTTTCTACTTCTCTCATGTTGAACTCAAATACCTGTACTTTCTACTTCTCTCATGTTGAACTCAAATACCTGTACTTTCTACTTCTTACATGTTGAACTCAAATACCTGTACTTTCTACTTCTCTCATGTTGAACTCAAATACCTGTACTTTCTACTTCTCACATGTTGAACTCAAATACCTGTACTTTCTACTTCTTACATGTTGAACTCAAATACCTGTACTTTCTACTTCTTACATGTTGAACTCAAATACCTGTACTTTCTACTTCTTACATGTTGAACTCAAATACCTGTACTTTCTACTTCTTACATGTTGAACACAAATACCTGTACTTTCTACTTCTTACATGTTGAACTCAAATACCTGTACTTTCTACTTCTTACATGTTGAACTCAAATACCTGTACTTTCTACTTCTTACATGTTGAACTCAAATACCTGTACTTTCTACTTCTTACATGTTGAACTCAAATACCTGTACTTTCTACTTCTTACATGTTGAACTCAAATACCTGTACTTTCTACTTCTCACATGTTGAACTCAAATACCTGTACTTTCTACTTCTTACATGTTGAACACAAATACCTGTACTTTCTACTTCGTACATGTTGAACACAAATACCTGTACTTTCTACTTCTCACATGTTGAACTCAAATACCTGTACTTTCTACTTCTTACATGTTGAACTCAAATACCTGTACTTTCTACTTCTTACATGTTGAACACAAATACCTGTACTTTCTACTTCGTACATGTTGAACCCAAATACCTGTACTTTCTACTTCTTACATGTTGAACACAAATACCTGTACTTTCTACTTCTTACATGTTGAACTCAAATACCTGTACTTTCTACTTCTTACATGTTGAACTCAAATACCTGTACTTTCTACTTCTTACATGTTGAACACAAATACCTGTACTTTCTACTTCTCTACATGTTGAAACCCAAATACCTGTACTTTCTACTTCTCACATGTTGAACTCAAATACCTGTACTTTCTACTTCTTACATGTTGAACACAAATACCTGTACTTTCTACTTCTTACATGTTGAACTCAAATACCTGTACTTTCTACTTCTTACATGTTGAACCCAAATACCTGTACTTTCTACTTCTCTCATGTTGACCTCAAATACCTGTACTTTCTACTTCTTACATGTTGGTAACATTTCACATTTTAAATAAATAAGTTAATTTAAGTTTTCCGCACTCTCGCGGGAATATCTCCGCAATGGAGCGAGCTTAAGCGCAACATCTTCGTCACACATGTTGCCACTTGTTTTGTACCATTTTCGATTTGTAATCTGTTCTAGAAAAACTGTGTTTTTGGATATTTGTGGAGTTAGGTGGTTCGCGAGTGTTTTTTTATTGGTTAAGTGTCCTTGGTATGAAAAAGTTTGAGAAACTCTGCCCTAGAGAGTTTGGGGATACTTTGAAGGCTGAGTAACGTCACATGCACTATCTGCAGATGCTGCAAAGTATAAAACTCAAATGTTCCTTGTTTAAAGTGAAGTCAAAGCTCGATTTGAGGGCTTGATTGTGTTGTTATTATTACGTACAATGCACACTGGGAACTGAACCCTTTAGTATATTTTAAATTAAAAACTGAAATATTGTATTTAACAACATGTTCTAAAAACTCACAACGGACAATGATCTGCATAGTTCCGAGTACTTATTCTTTATTTAATGTGCAAACATTTCAGACGTGTGCTCAACAACTCAACATCTGGATTTAAATAAATACATTGGTATATTATTGATATTTAAAACAATGCAAAAAGAGTGTTGATAAATAAACAGAATTGTATATCCAATTGTTAAAAAAAACATATAAAATATTCTTCTTTTAAAATGTCATAATGCAATTTGAACAACTCAGCAATTCTCATATTTTAACATTTGTTGTATTATGTCATGTTATACTGGACGTCGTTTTTTTGTATTTTGTTATAATAGTTGTTATTTTTGGTTTGTTTTTCTTACAATTGGTCTTCTTTAATTGTGTTAAAGATACACCAAGGCAAATTCCTACAATAGAGGCTTCTCAATACTCAAATTTCCCCTCCTCGACTCCTCGACTCCTCGGTCCTCCGGTAGTGACCCGGAAATGAATTTCAGCGCGCCATTTTGAAGGACGTCTCATTTCTCTAAATGCACACCGAGGACCGAGGATCGAGCGTCGAGGAGGCTCTCTGGAGGAGCTCTAACCGAGGATACACTGATGGGTCCTCGGCGGATGCATTTCCGAGAACGGTGGAGGCGTGACGCACGGCCGGACTTATCTCAGCCAATGACAGCTCTGCATGCAACCCCTGGATATTATTTTAGAACCTGCAGTGATAACAGCTGTGAGGTGCAGAAAGCAGAGCAGTGTGTAAAATATATATCACTCAGTATAACATGCCTACTCTCTTTATTTGCTTTAGTTTAGTAGATATCTACAAACAAAGAGTCGATATTGTTCTAAAACCATTTAGTGCTTCACATAATAAAATACAAAACGGCTGTAGCCTGATTATGCTTTAGGAGCTGTAGGTGTGTGTGGTACAGTGTGTAGGTGTGTGTGGTACAGTGTGTAGGTGTGTGTGGTACAGTGCGTAGGCGGACAGACGGGTCTCAGTTGATTTGATGTACTTACTTTTAATACTTGCAAATACAACTTTTGGCCCGTAATTTCAATTCCCCATTTCAGCGACCAGAGAGAGGGGGGGGAGGTATATCCAGTCTCTGATTGTGTTACGTTATTGTGAGAGTGCTCTCATACTTTAAATTGCATATATTTATATAAATATATTTGTGTCTGTGTGTCTGCATCTGTAGCCTGGTATTGTCTCATTATACCGCACTCTCAATGAATTCAAAGTAAATATGTGGGGGAACAATGTTCAGCTGATCTAACAGAGATTATAAAATATGACAAAACACTCGACAGCTGATGCAGCTGTTGCCACGTAATAATGAACGGACGTCGCTTTAATATGACCGCTCAGAGGAGAGGAGTTCTCATTTCTTTAAACGTCTGCTGCTTCCCCTCCTCTCTCCTCGGTTCCCCTCCTCCTCCGCTCGCATCTCCTGTGGGCGGGACTAAGTCTCGAGGAGGGGAGCCGAGGAGGGGAGTGAGGAGGGGACATTTAAGAATTGAGAAGCCTCTTATGTGTGAACCTACTCTCTGATTCTCATTCTGACGGTAAGGTTTGGTTTCTCTTTTGCACATTTAGCATTTTGGTGTTACCCATCTTCGTCTCATAGGATCTCTGGTGATGAGGCAGTGACAGAGCGGACTGAATTCTGTTAACACTGACGTAATGCACGTGTCATTGTTTTTTAGGTCGTGGTCTGTGTTACATATTAAAATAAACCTCCGTAGCTTAATTATTGAGCAAACATGTGTTTCCGTTAATGGTTATGAGCAGGAACTGTGAACTCATATATACTTGTTATTGTACAAGTTATTTCTTTTTTGGTTGTTTCGTACAACATGACAAACATGACGCTGATGACGATGTCCTAATCTTTTATTTTTAAGAAAAATGTACGCTAGAGGGGGTAGGACCAGAAACGTTTGTTTTAAGCTTCTTCTTGCCCCTGTTGAACATGACAGAGACTGTTTGAGAATGTATTTATTTGTATGTGTTGTAGGCCTACCTGTTTTTGCTTTTTTGCATTAAAATTACTATTATTATTATTATTAAAAAAAATGCTTCTGACATGTTCAATATATTGACTAATGATTAATAAAACAATTTTTTTAAAATTACATTTCTTTAAAAAAGAAAAAATCTGCCTCTTCGTGGTGTCCATCTTCTCCTCATAGGATCTCTGTTGATGACGCGGTGATGACGCAGTCAAAGAGCTGGTAATTTAACAGTGACGTAATGCCCGTGTCATTGTTTTTCGGGTTGTTGTTTGTGTTTCATATTAAAAGAAACCCCCTTAACTTAATTATTGAGCAAAAATGTGTTTCCATTAATTAAATAATTACATTTCTTTAAAAAATATATATATATATTCTGCCTCTTCGTGGTGTCCATCTTCTCCTCATAGGATCTCTGGTGATGACGGGGGGATGACGCGGCGGCAGGATGGGGCGGAGCAGAGTGATCTGAGCGCCGGGAGATTCGATCCCTGACCCGCGGTTCCTCCTGGAAGTAAACCCTGATCAAAACACACATGAAAACGGACCGTTTTTAAGTTGTGTGTTAGCAGTGGAGCCATGATGGTACTGTGTGCCGTTATCGAGCGGGGGATCTGCGGCTGTTAAACCCTCACTTTCCACAGGTAGGAGTCCGGTTCTCACCGTGCTAACGATGCTAACAATGCTAACGCTGCTATTACCAGTTTGCAGTAGCGAGCTAAATAAGATAAGATGCACGTTATTGATCCTGAATTGGGTTTTCGTGACATCCGCGTGTTTAAACATTAAAGCATTGCGCATACATTTAAATATAAAAAGCCGACAAACATATCAAAATGGACAATACATCTCAGCAGAAACGGAACTAACAGTTATACAAGTTGACCCTGAAATATAACTATATGTAGGCTATCTGGCAAATTAGACACAATGAAGGACCAAATTATAGCTTACAACATTTAAAAATAGTGTTATTTACATTTAGTGTGTTAGGAATGTGATTACAAATGTTAGCTAGTCGTGCTAACAAGAATCTGACCCATTTTCTTTAGCGTATTTACACTAAAATCATCTTAATTAACATTAACAGCGTCTTTGATCACTTGATAAAACGCTTGATTAATCAAATATATTATTATTATATGTCTTGACTCCAATAAAGACCCACAGTGTGTAAAGAGAACCGCATAGGCTAAGCTAAGCTAACTCCAGCGTCCGTGGTTACCATGTGATCTTAACGGTTAATAATATTGTTGTTATATGTTTTAATTGTTGTTATGTAACGTTGCTTATTACTGTATACATGGTTCAACACAGCCCTGTCTTAAGTATGATTTGAAACCCAGAGATCTTCTGTTGTTTCTGTCCATCTAGCTATACATATACCCGTTAGCTGGCTAGTTAGCACAACATGCTAGGTTCTGTAACTTTTGACCGGGCAGGGTTTGCGCTGCAGAACAAGATGAACACCGACTTTGATATCATCTCTGATCGGGCAGCAGGATGTCTCTTCTACACCAACATGTGTCCCCTCTTCTTCATCAACATGTGTCCCCTCTTCTTCATGTCTCTTCTACACCAACATGTGTCCCCTCTTCTTCATGTCTCTTCTACATCAACATGTGTCCCCTCTTCTCCATGTCTCTTCTACATCAACATGTGTCCCCTCTTCTTCATGTCTCTTCTACATCAACATGTGTCCCCTCTTCTCCATGTCTCTTCTACATCAACATGTGTCCCCTCTTCTCCACGTCTCTTCTTCATCAACATGTGCCCCCTCTTCTTCACGTCTCTTCTACATCAACATGTGTCCCCTCTTCTTCGTGTCTCTTCTACATCAACATGTGTCCCCTCTTCTACATGTCTCTTCTACACCAACATGTGTCCCCTCTTCTTCACGTCTCTTCTACATCAACATGTGTCCCCTCTTCTTCGTGTCTCTTCTACATCAACATGTGTCCCCTCTTCTCCATGTCTCTTCTACATCAACATGTGTCCCCTCTTCTACATCAACATGTGTCCCCTCTTCTCCGTGTCTCTTCTACATCAACATGTGCCCCCTCTTCTACATGTCTCTTCTACATCAACATGTGTCCCCTCTTCTTCATGTCTCTTCTACATCAACATGTGTCCCCTCTTCTACATGTCTCTTCTACATCAACATGTGTCCCCTCTTCTTCATGTCTCTTCTACATCAACATGTGTCCCCTCTTCTACATGTCTCTTCTACATCAACATGTGTCCCCTCTTCTTCATGTCTCTTCTACATCAACATGTGTCCCCTCTTCTTCATGTCTCTTCTACATCAACATGTGTCCCCTCTTCTACATGTCTCTTCTACATCAACATGTGTCCCCTCTTCTTCATGTCTCTTCTACATCAACATGTGTCCCCTCTTCTCCATGTCTCTTCTACATCAACATGTGTCCCCTCTTCTACACGTCTCTTCTACATCAACATGTGTCCCCTCTTCTCCACGTCTCTTCTACATCAACATGTGTCCCCTCTTCTACATCAACATGTGTCCCCCTCTTCTACATGTCTCTTCTACATCAACATGTGTCCCCTCTTCTTCATGTCTCTTCTACATCAACATGTGTCCCCCTCTTCTACATGTCTCTTCTACATCAACATGTGTCCCCTCTTCTCCATGTCTCTTCTACATCAACATGTGTCCCCTCTTCTACACGTCTCTTCTACATCAACATGTGTCCCCTCTTCTCCACGTCTCTTCTACATCAACATGTGTCCCCTCTTCTACATCAACATGTGCCCCCTCTTCTACATGTCTCTTCTACATCAACATGTGTCCCCTCTTCTTCATGTCTCTTCTACATCAACATGTGTCCCCTCTTCTACATGTCTCTTCTACATCAACATGTGTCCCCTCTTCTTCATGTCTCTTCTACATCAACATGTGTCCCCTCTTCTCCATGTCTCTTCTACATCAACATGTGTCCCCTCTTCTTCATGTCTCTTCTCCATCAACATGTGTCCCCTCTTCTTCATGTCTCTTCTACATCAACATGTGTCCCCTCTTCTTCGTGTCTCTTCTACATCAACATGTGTCCCCTCTTCTACACGTCTCTTCTACATCAACATGTGTCCCCTCTTCTCCATGTCTCTTCTACATCAACATGTGTCCCCTCTTCTCCATGTCTCTTCTACATCAACATGTGTCCCCTCTTCTTCATGTCTCTTCTACATCAACATGTGTCCCCTCTTCTTCATGTCTCTTCTACATCAACATGTGTCCCCTCTTCTCCATGTCTCTTCTACATCAACAGGTGTCCCCTCTTCTTCATGTCTCTTCTACATCAACATGTGTCCCCTCTTCTTCATGTCTCTTCTACATCAACATGTGTCCCCTCTTCTCCATGTCTCTTCCACATCAACATGTGTCCCCTCTTCTTCACGTCTCTTCTACATCAACATGTGTCCCCTCTTCTTCATGTCTCTTCTACATCAACATGTGTCCCCTCTTCTTCATGTCTCTTCTACATCAACATGTGTCCCCTCTTCTACATGTCTCTTCTACATCAACATGTGTCCCCTCTTCTCCATGTCTCTTCTACATCAACATGTGTCCCCTCTTCTTCATGTCTCTTCTACATCAACATGTGTCCCCTCTTCTTCATGTCTCTTCTACATCAACATGTGTCCCCTCTGTGGAAAGAGACTCTGAAAATGA
This sequence comes from Champsocephalus gunnari, assembly GCA_036324595.1. NCBI lineage: Eukaryota > Metazoa > Chordata > Actinopteri > Perciformes > Channichthyidae > Champsocephalus > Champsocephalus gunnari. Next base: position 3,435,979 of record CM070429.1, on the reverse strand, counting down.
GCTGATCAGATTTTGTCCACGTTATGATGTCATAACGATGTGTTGTCTTGGGTAACCATTAGCCAATCAGCAACAAGGTAACCCCCCCCCCACCCCCGTATCACCCGAATCTCCTCTAGAGCTCCATTGAGTTCTTTGTAACCAAATGTCTCTCAGAGGGGCTCCTTGTCTTCATCTAAAGTAACAGACAGAGAATCAGCACTTTGGAAACAGGGCTGAAACAGAGGGGATTATGGGTAATGCTGCAATGATCCGTTTGGTGTTTCGGCCAATCAGAGACAGGCTCCGTATATATCTGAGAGCTGTGATATATTGTCCCTGCAGATGGAGGCCATGGAGGTGGAGTCCTCGCTCATCGTCCTGGACTCCGGCAGCAGCACGGAGGTGGACGAAGACGATGACGATGAAGGTGATCAGAGAGAACAGGCGGCGGCTCGGTCTCCTCCCAGACTTCCTGCCACCTGGGCCTTCAGCCAGAGGGCGGTGGGGTCAGCTGCTCGAGGGGGGCCCATGCGCAGGAGACTCAGGTGAGGTCCTCCTGTAATACGCTTATTTAGTAAATCGTCTTTCGCAGAAGTACAAAAATGAATTAGGTGAAATTAACACCGAATTGTATTCCATTCTATTTCTGTGTAAACGCTGCTTTAGTTTAATATATATTTTTAAATATTTTTTTATGTTAATATAGTTTTCTTAAAGTAGTTCTCTATCTGTGCTTTTTTTATTTTAAGTTTGACTTTTATGTCTGCACCGCGACACCAAGTCAAACTCCTCGTACGTAATAAACCTGATTCTTAACATAAACACAACACAGACCACGTGGAGCCCCCAAAGGCACAAACACAAGAACACGTCACACACACACCTCGAGTAGAAAACCACGTGGAGCCCCCAAAGGCACAAACACAAGAACACGTCACACACACACCTCGAGTAGAAAACCACGTGGAGCCCCCAAAGACACAAACACAAGAACACGTCACACACACACCTCGAGTAGAAAACCACGTGGAGCCCCCAAAGACACAAACACAAGAACACGTCACACACACACCTCGAGTAGAAAACCACGTGGAGCCCCCAAAGACACAAACACAAGAACACGTCACACACACCTCGAGTAGAAAACCACGTGGAGCCCCCAAAGGCACAAACACAAGAACACGTCACACACAAAGAACACACACACCTCGAGTAGAAAACCATGTGGAGCCCCCAAAGACACAAACACAAGAACACGTCACACACACACCTCGAGTAGAAAACCATGTGGAGCCCCCAAAGACACAAACACAAGAACACGTCACACACACAAGAACACGTCACACACACCTCGAGTAGAAAACCACGTGGAGCCCCCAAAGGCACAAACACAAGAACTCGTCACACACACACCTCGAGTAGAAAACCATGTGGAGCCCCCAAAGACACAAACACAAGAACACGTCACACACACACCTCGAGTAGAAACAGAAGCCAATGTAAGAGGACGGGTCTTCTGTCGTTATTTTCACTCTTAAGGGTTAGGACTATCTGCACGATGTGTGGTGACGATAATCAAGACATCTAGTCGAGTGCGTTTGTGACATGCATACCTTCCACAAGCTGTTGCGTGAGTGAGGACGCTGGCGTGTTTGTCGCCGCTTCACTTCGTAGCCGAAAATCGTGTTTTCTCTGCTGTTTTTTCCGCGTGTTTCTGTGTTCTAACAACCACAAATCCACTGCAAATAGTCTTAATCATAACTGTCTGGATCAATCGACTGTGTACCTATTACACGTACACATTCTCCAACGATCGGCTGTCACTGCTAGCCGCCGTTCAGCCGCTAGCTCCTGCGTAGCTAGCTACCAGCCATCCTCTTCAACCTGGGATCTCAGGAGCTTCATTTCCCTCTCCACATCCCCAGTCTGTCCCCTCAACTCAGCTGCTACCCAGTTTCTTGTTAGCATTTCGTTGCTAGCCACTGCCGGCTTCTCAATATAGCTGCCGCCTAGCCCCTGCTTAGCAGCTCGTAGCTAGCCGCTGCTCCTCTGTGCCGCTGTGCCTGCTGACATGGCTCTCTGGAAATATTCCGCTCTGCAAATGTGGAATCTTGTCTGCCACAACACTCCTAACTGCCTCACCACAATTCGATCATTTGGACTCCTTCGCCGTCCCCGCTATGTGCATAGGGCTGCACGTCGCAAGTTTGTTAACTCTGACCATGACATCCCCACCACACAGACCGACAGGCGGTCCGTCGCACTTCGCCGACGTCATCAGAGCACACCCCACGTGCATAGCTGTAATCTGAGACCTCTCAGCTGTATCAACGTCATCAGCCCATTCATCCCCTCCGCCTCAACAACTACAAACAACAATGCAACATTCATGCTGCAGAATGTTCGATCACTGAACAAAAAAGGACCTCTGATCAATGACATCATAACCGATCATAAACTTCATTTCCTCTGCTTAACCGAAACATGGCAAACTGGACAGGACTTCCTATTGCTCAACCAAGCCACACCTCCTGGCTATGTCCACCTCCAAAAGCCCCGCTCCACTGGTCGGGGCGGTGGGCTGGCTGTAATATACAGGGCGGACATCTCGATCAAAGAGCTTCCTGTACCCAACACCACCTCACTTGAATGTCTTGCCTTCACTCTATCTGGATCTGCTCAGCTCCAGGCTGTTCTTATATATCGCCCCCCCCCAAAGCCTCAGCCTCTGCCATCTTCCTGTCGGAACTATCTGAGCTACTCACCTCAATCTGCTCCATGTCCCAATCTACGCTCCTTCTTGGAGACTTTAACATTCATATGGACGCACCCAGTTGCACATTTGCCTCTGACTTCCTGGCACTTCTGGACTGCTTCAATTTTGAACAGCATGTCCATGATCCCACCCATGCCAAAGGCCACACCCTGGATTTGGTATGTACCTCTGGCACAACTGCATCCCACCTGCAGTGCCTCAACCTGGCTGTCTCCGACCATCATGCCATCCTGTTCACTGTGCCTATCGCCCTCCCCAGACAGCTTGTACTGCGGACAATCACCTACAGGAGCCTAAAATCAGTGAGCGCACCAGCCATAACCAGCCTCATAGCTAGCCACCTGGCCTCCGATCCCCCTGACACCTCGGTTGACGGACTGGTAGCCCAGTACAACACTGCTCTCTCCCAGAGTCTCGACTCACTTGCCCCCCTCATTACTCGCACTGTCTCCTTCACCCACTCAGCCCCCTGGTTCACCACCAGTCTCCGTGCCATGAAAGCCTCTGGCCGCCAACTGGAGCGGCTCCACAAAAAATCTGGCCTCACCGTCCATCTGGAGGCGTATAGAGAAGATGTAAAATCCTACAAGGACGCCCTCTCAAAAGCTAAGGCACACTACTACTCCTCACTCATCGGTAACCAGCATCACCACCCCCGTATGCTCTTCTCCACCATAAACCGCCTACTCCGCCCAATTGACCCTCCCAACCCAGCAGACGCCCCCGAGCTTTGCACCAGGTTCCTTGACTTCTTTGAGGACAAAGCCAACTCCATCCTCCAGGCCTCTGCCCCATCCCATCCACATGCCACACCACCTCCAGTCAGTGTTCGCTCAACTCAACACCTGCCTCAATGTTGTCTCTCCTCCCCTGCACCAGTGGACGCCACACAGGTTACCAAACTTGTCTCAAAAGCTAAGGCTACAACCTGCTCCCTCGACCCCATGCCCTCTGCCCTGGTCAAAACTTGCCTACCCATTCTCTGCTCCACCATTGTTAAAATCATCAACTCCTCCCTGGAATCAGGCAAGGTTCCCGCCGTCCTCAAGATAGCAGCTGTCACCCCCATCATCAAAAAACCTGGTCTGGACCCCGAGGACCCCAGCAACTTCCGGCCGATCTCCAACCTTCCTTTTCTTAGCAAGATCATGGAAAGAGCAGTTGCTGCCCAGCTCCACCATCATATGTCCGACCATGAGCTCTATGAACCCTTCCAATCAGGCTTCAGATCCAATCACAGCACAGAGACGGCCCTTATTAAAATAACCAATGACCTCCTCATAGCCGCCGATTCAGGCCTCGTCAGCATCCTCATCCTCCTGGACATCTCCGCCGCATTCGACACAGTCTCCCACACTATCCTACTCAACCGCCTATCCGTCTACCTTGGCCTCTCTGGTACAGCCCTCTCCTGGTTCCATTCCTACCTCTCCAACAGGCAACAGTTTGTGACCATCGGAAAATCCAGCTCTCCCCAGCCCCTGTGAACCAAGGTGTGCCGCAAGGTTCAGTGCTCGGCCCCCTTCTATTCAACATCTACATGCTCCCCCTCGGTGAAATCATCCGCCGACATGGTCTCAACTTCCACTCCTATGCCGACGACACCCAACTCTACATCAGTACCAATCCATCATCCCAGCTACCCCCACTGTCACTTGTCAACTGCCTCAGCGACATCCAAGCCTGGATGTCAAAACATCTACTTAAACTCAACAATAACAAAACAGAGCTCATGGTTGTGGCCCCAAAAACACTGCTCCGGAAGGTTGGAGATCTGCTCCTCACCGTCGATGGCGGCTCCATCCACCCTTCCCCTGAGGTTCGCAGCCTGGGCGTCACCCTGGACTCTAGCCTCACCTTCAACTCCCACATCAGGTCTACCGTCAAAACTGCTTTCTTTCACCTACGAAACATCTCCAGACTCCGGCCCTCTCTCCCCGACCTCGTTGCAGAAACATTAATTCATACCTTCATCTCCTCTCGTCTGGACTACCGCAATGGAGTTCTGTTCGGGGTCACCAGCAAAGCCCTGGACAGGCTCCAGTATGTCTAGAACTCTGCAGCCAGGCTCCTCACCCACACTAAGCCCTGGCAACACATCACTCCACCTTCACTGGCTCCCGGTCAAGTCACGCATCCCGTACAAACTCCTCCTGCTAACCTACATATCTCTCCACTCCCTAGCCCCTCCATACATCTCTGACCTCCTTCAGCCCTACACCCCCTCTCGTCACCTTGTCCTCTGACAAAGGGCTGCTCTCCATCCAGCGCTCCAAGCTGAAAACATTTGGCAACAGAGCCTTCAGTGTCGCAGCCCCCCCCCCTCTGGAATCCTGTCCCCTCTGCAATCAGGAATGCAGACACTCTGGACACCTTCAAAGAACACCTCAAACACCATCTGTTCACTCGGGCCTTTGGCCTCAACTAAATTACAGTCACTTATTTCCTGCTATTGCTCTGTATGTTTATTATTACCTTTTTTGTTTTGTTACTTCCCATTGTAAAGCGTCCTTGGGTTTCGTGAAAGGCGCTATATAAATTGAAATTATTATTATTATTATTATGCGCGATAGTCACATCGCAGGACGTGCGATATTAAGTAGGCAAATTAAATCAAACACGTCATGTTACAATTATTTTGCTGCTTGCCGGCAAATCTAAATCTCTCCGGTCAAAATAATTTCCGCTTAGCGCAATACCACATCTGTTGCGCAACTTATGAGACAGACAAGAATAGTCTACTTTGTGGCCTCACCCGGTTGCATAGCGACACTTATTGTTTATTGTTTTATTTGAGTTCAACATGTAAGAAGTAGAAAGTACAGGTATTTGGGTTCAACATGTAAGAAGTAGAAAGTACAGGTATTTGTGTTCAACATGTAAGAAGTAGAAAGTACAGGTATTTGAGTTCAACATGTGAGAAGTAGAAAGTACAGGTATTTGAGTTCAACATGTGAGAAGTAGAAAGTACAGGTATTTGGGTTCAACATGTGAGAAGTAGAAAGTACAGGTATTTGAGTTCAACATGTGAGAAGTAGAAAGTACAGGTATTTGAGTTCAACATGTGAGAAGTAGAAAGTACAGGTATTTGTGTTCAACATGTGAGAAGTAGAAAGTACAGGTATTTGAGTTCAACATGTAGAAGTAGAAAGTACAGGTATTTGTGTTCAACATGAGAGAAGTAGAAAGTACAGGTATTTGGTTCAACATGTGAGAAGTAGAAAGTACAGGTATTTGTGTTCAACATGAGAGAAGTAGAAAGTACAGGTATTTGAGTTCAACATGAGAGAAGTAGAAAGTACAGGTATTTGTGTTCAACATGTGAGAAGTAGAAAGTACAGGTATTTGTGTTCAACATGAAGAAGTAGAAAGTACAGGTATTTGTGTTCAACATGTGAGAAGTAGAAAGTACAGGTATTTGAGTTCAACATGTAAGAAGTAGAAAGTACAGGTATTTGAGTTCAACATGTAAGAAGTAGAAAGTACAGGTATTTGAGTTCAACATGTGAGAAGTAGAAAGTACAGGTATTTGAGTTCAACATGTAAGAAGTAGAAAGTACAGGTATTTGAGTTCAACATGTAGAAGTAGAAAGTACAGGTATTTGTGTTCAACATGTGAGAAGTAGAAAGTACAGGTATTTGAGTTCAACATGAGAGAAGTAGAAAGTACAGGTATTTGTGTTCAACATGAGAGAAGTAGAAAGTACAGGTATTTGTGTTCAACATGTGAGAAGTAGAAAGTACAGGTATTTGTGTTCAACATGAGAGAAGTAGAAAGTACAGGTATTTGTGTTCAACATGTGAGAAGTAGAAAGTACAGGTATTTGTGTTCAACATGAGAGAAGTAGAAAGTACAGGTATTTGTGTTCAACATGAGAGAAGTAGAAAGTACAGGTATTTGTGTTCAACATGTGAGAAGTAGAAAGTACAGGTATTTGTGTTCAACATGAGAGAAGTAGAAAGTACAGGTATTTGTGTTCAACATGTAAGAAGTAGAAAGTACAGGTATTTGTGTTCAACATGTAAGAAGTAGAAAGTACAGGTATTTGAGTTCAACATGTAAGAAGTAGAAAGTACAGGTATTTGTGTTCAACATGTGAGAAGTAGAAAGTACAGGTATTTGAGTTCAACATGTGAGAAGTAGAAAGTACAGGTATTTGAGTTCAACATGTAAGAAGTAGAAAGTACAGGTATTTGAGTTCAACATGTGAGAAGTAGAAAGTACAGGTATTTGAGTTCAACATGTGAGAAGTAGAAAGTACAGGTATTTGAGTTCAACATGTAAGAAGTAGAAAGTACAGGTATTTGAGTTCAACATGTGAGAAGTAGAAAGTACAGGTATTTGAGTTCAACATGTAAGAAGTAGAAAGTACAGGTATTTGTGTTCAACATGTAAGAAGTAGAAAGTACAGGTATTTGAGTTCAACATGTAAGAAGTAGAAAGTACAGGTATTTGAGTTCAACATGTAAGAAGTAGAAAGTACAGGTATTTGAGTTCAACATGTAAGAAGTAGAAAGTACAGGTATTTGTGTTCAACATGTAAGAAGTAGAAAGTACAGGTATTTGAGTTCAACATGTAAGAAGTAGAAAGTACAGGTATTTGAGTTCAACATGTAAGAAGTAGAAAGTACAGGTATTTGAGTTCAACATGTAAGAAGTAGAAAGTACAGGTATTTGAGTTCAACATGTAAGAAGTAGAAAGTACAGGTATTTGAGTTCAACATGTAAGAAGTAGAAAGTACAGGTATTTGAGTTCAACATGTAAGAAGTAGAAAGTACAGGTAGTGGAGTAAAGTACTGATACCAGAAAAATGTACTTAAGTACAGCAACGAAGTATTTGTACTCTACTACTTCCCACCTCTGGTATTCTGTCAGAAAGAGTTAACTGTGTGTGTGTGTGTGTGTGTGTGTGTGTGTGTGTGTGTGTGTGTTAGGCAGGGTCTCAGGGTGCATTACCCCAGCCAGACTGCAGCGCCCTCTAGAGGATTCCCAGACTTCCTGCTGCGAGCTCCAGCTGCCTCGGCGGCTGAGCCGGGCTCCGGCAGCACCACGGAGATCAGTGAGTCTGAGGAGGAGGAGGGGGAGGAGGAGGTGGTGGAGTGGGGGGGTGAGGGAGCTGCTCTGGAGCCCGTCGACCCCCCGGCGTTGCCTTCTAGCCCTCGTCTTAACGCCCGGCACACACAGCCCCCGGAAGCCGCTCCAAGCCGTGAGTCTCACACGGTTTGTTTTCATTCACGAGTCTGAGTCGAAGCGTCCCGTCTGATTCCCCTCTCTCCCCGTCTGTGTTCAGATTCGAGTCCGGCTGCAGACGCTGAGAGGACGCTTCAAAGCACACAGGTCAGAACAGCTTCACACAATAGATACAACGGCATGGCAGTATCTTAGTAATATGATGATTAAGGGACCAAGTATATCTCATAATATTCAGTTTTTTTGCATTCACAAAGAAATACCGTTTTGTTATGTTGTAACGCTTTGTGTTCGACTGTAGGGTTTCTGTGTGCGTTCTTATCGCCCCTCGGTTCCGTTGTGTGACATACGTACTGACGTGTGTGTGCACTTTGTCGTTCTCTTGTATCCTTTCTCCTCTACCATCTACTCGTCTTCCATCCTTCCTTTATAACCAATGCTGTTGATGTGTTGTGATGTAAAAAGGTTTCTGTTATCGTCTGGCCAGCAGCTGGACACTGAAGGATGTACGGTTTGTTGTGACGGCTGGTCGGTGGGGACCGTCCACGACACGAGGAACACACGCACTCAACCTTATCAGTGAAGCTGACTCTCTCGTCTCCTCCTCCTCCAGCCGCTCCTCGCTCCCCCGGCTCCCGCCCCCTCGTCTTCTCCGGGAGAAGAAGGCGAAGGCGACGTCTGCTCCATCTGCTTCGAGCCGTGGACGACGGCAGGCGAGCACCGACTCTCCGCCCTGCGCTGCGGACACCTGTTCGGGTTCACCTGCATCACACGCTGGCTCAAAGCTCAGGGGTCCGCCGCCAAATGTCCACAGGTGAGAGAGAGAGAGAGAGGGGGAGAGAGAGAGGGGGAGAGAGAGAGAGGGGAGAGAGAGAGGGGAGAGAGAGAGAGGGGAGAGAGAGGGAGAGAGAGAGAGAGGGGGGGAGAGAGAGAGAGAGAGGGGGGGAGAGAGAGAGAGAGAGAGGGAGAGAGAGGGAGAGAGGGAGAGAGAGAGAGAGGGAGGGAGAGAGAGAGAGAGGGAGGGAGAGAGAGGGAGAGAGAGAGAGAGAGAGGGAGGGAGGGAGAGAGAGGAGAGGGGAGAGAGAGAGGGGGAGAGAGAGGGAGAGAGAGAGAGGAGAGAGAGAGAGAGAGAGAGAGAGAGAGAGATGTTGAGATGTTGAGATGTTATCGCCATCAGAGCTACAGTGGAGATATGATACAGAAGTGCAAGTGATTACAGATGGAATAGAGATGGTGCGAGGAGAGTCCATTCACAAGTCAATGTGATGACTTAGTAAATCAGGTTTATCCCCAGGCGGGTCGACACGTACGAGGAATTAGACTTGATGTCGTGGTGCAGACATAAAAGCGAGACAAACATTAAGAACACAGATAGAGAACTATTATAAGCAAACTATAATAACATTAAAACATATTGAAAATAATAACAAATAGTCGTTTTACATGGAAATAGAATGGAACCAAATTCGGCAGTAAACAAAACAAAGACATTGTTTACGTTGTTCGTCCCTCAGCTTAACGTTAACTAAGAAGCATGCAGAGAAAAAATATCTATATAATAATAATCCTATACATTCATGTTGCTCAGTTTTTCATTGATATATCTACACTGTAGCTGATGTCAGGGTTTCCCACACACAGACTATACTTGGGCCCCAGGTATATTTACCCATTTAGGTTTTTGTTTTTGTAATAATTTTGTAATATATAATTTTTTATTTTATTCGTCCGTGACCACGACGCCATCTGCGATCGATTAACTTGTGGACAATGATCCCTCGCTCCCTTGCACTGATCTCGCCTCCTTCTGGCCTGTTAAGCGGCCTGCCTCACACAGGGGTGACTGGCTGTCCACATGACGTGGCCTGCCGACACGGCCACTGTCATACAGATCATAAATCAAAGCCCTTGATTGGTCTCTGTGTGTCATTCAAGCTCGGGATAAGCTCAGCTCAGGTGAGGTGAAGGACTCTCTGAGTGTTTAGATAGTTAACTTAGTCCAAGTTCTCAGTGGGTCTCAAACGGTGTGGTCACCAGTTATGGAACACATATTAAGGTGAAAAAAGGTAAGATACACTTTTAAAACTTGTTGAGCGAAAACTAGTCTTTGCTGCTGCCTCAAAGAGGAGCGGGGGGAGAGGAGGGAGACGGAGGGAGGGAGAGGAGGGAGAGGAGAGGAGGGAGACAGGAGAGGCTGATTCAGGAGCACAGACACACTCACTACTATAAATTAACCATAAACAAGTTTCAGTGTTTGTTCATATTGGAAATGGTATGGTATTGGTTATGGCCATGATTTTATGATTATTGAAATGTATACAGTTCTGTTTAATATAGGTGTTTCCATAGATCTAGTCTCTTTATTTCCCCCTCAAAATGCACCAGATTGATGAATTTAACTCCAAAATACAAAATAAAATCTTACCGGGGGGGCATGCCCCTGGACCCCCTAGAGCATTTGAGGGCGACCCCCACTAAAAATCACATGGATAGGTTCCTAAATACATTTATAAATACATTAATTTTTTTAAATAGTAACCCAGTTCCATATGTTCATGTGTGGGTAGTAGATTTAAACTATAGGGCTATCATATTTCAGATATGTGGGAAACACTGGCAGTTAATGGACCAGCACCAGAGGCGTTCCCATACACACAGGCGTTGGAGCGGTTCTTCATGAAATCCCAGAAGCATGAAGTGCTCTGACAAACAGTGCCATCTTTGCGCAAAATGATTATACAGGAATGAAAAGTCAATAAATAAACATGTTGTTAAAACTATTTTTTTTTGAGTATGTTGCTTTGGATAAAAGCGTCTAACAAGTAACTTGTAATGTGACGTAGTAGTAGTAATAATAATAATAATAATGATAATAATGATAATAATAATAACAAGTGACTTGTGATGATGATGATCTGTCGTTTGTCCGTAGTGCAACAAGAAGGCGAAGCGGTCGGACATCGTTCTGCTGTACGCGCCCAAACTGAGAGCGCTGGACAACTCTGAGCAGGAGATCTTAAAGAAGTGAGTGGAGTCTTCGCTTAAACTGACGTCGCCATCTTAGGGTAGGGATACCGTGAGCAGAGGTTACCACATGATGTAGGAACACACACACACACACACACACACACCGTGACACGTCTATTGCGCATGTCCATTTCATCACGGCAATACAGGAAGTGACTTTTAAGAGTATCGAATACACAGATTCTAATAACTCGACACATCCAATCTAATTTGTAATATTCCACTCCTCACAGGTGTGTATATTTAACATCCTGCTTTATATTCCGTCACTGTCCATTTCTAATTCAACGTGTCTTCTCCTTTTTTCTTTCATTGCGATGTTGACATTTTTAAACGTTTATTTCTTGTCTTTTAATCTTATTGAGCGGGCCATGTGTTCTGACGGCGCTGCCACACAACTTGTGATCACTAAAGCCCTTCCTATCTCCAGGGGGTCCGCGGGGTCGTAACGAGTATTAAAGGGCGTTTCCAAGGTGTTACATTTTGTATCTTGTCTTCAGTAAGTATCTGAATGGTCCGGAGAGGTTGTGGTCTGCCTGAATGTAGTCATGGCGTAGGTGTGTAGTGTGATTCTGTGGAGTTTATTTACGGCATCCCGTTGGGTTTGACGTCATCTGAACAGGGACATCGCGCGCTCACGGCTTGATAGCGCGAAGGCCCGTTTACGCCGGTTGCTAAGCAACATCGTTATGGGGAAATGCAAGTCTGCGTCCAAATGGTTGGAAGATAAGGAGGAAGGACAATCAATACTGTGTATAGTCAATGTGAGGTGAAGCGTGTCGCCATGGTAACCGGTTAGAACTCCAAGTGGCGTATACTCGGATCTTATAACTGGTGGGTTAATATAAAGTGTGTGTGTGTGTGTGTGTGTGTGTGTGTGTGTGTGTGTGTGTGTGTGTGTGTGTGTGTAGGTCTCTGGAGCAGGAGCAGGGTCTGAGGAGGAAGGCTGAACTGGAGTCAGCGCAGTACAAACTGAAGCTGCAGGTCGTCACCACCAAATACGGACAAGCCCAACAAGAGCTGCAGGTACCGGTTCATTTTCAATCTACCATCATTCGTGTCTTCATAGGGGCGTGTCCGCATAGGGGGCGTGTCTGCATAGGGGGCGTGTCTTCATAGGGGCGTGTCTTCATAGGGGGCGTGTCATCATAGGGGCGTGTCTTCACATGGGGCGTGTCTTCACATGGGGCGTGTCTTCATAGGGGCGTGTCTCCATAGGGGGCGTGTCTTCATAGGGGCGTGTCTTCATAGGGGGCGTGTCTTCATAGGGGCGTGTCTTCATAGGGGGCGTGTCTTCATAGGGGCGTGCTCATGGGGCGTCTCATAGGGGCGTGTCTTCATAGGGGGCGTGTCTTCACATGGGGCGTGTCTTCGTAGGGGGCGTGTCTCCATAGGGGGCGTGTCTTCATAGGGGCGTGTCTCCATAGGGGTTTAGAACAAAACATAATAAATGATATTATATTCATATATGATAGTTTTCATTTTAATGTTAAAATATTCGTATTGTTTTTAGGGACTTCATTTTATTTATGTTATTTTACAGCTTTTAATAAAAATAATAATAATTGAATTCTTTGTCGTCAACATTTCCATGAAATAATTATACAAATAATATTTTTCAAACTAAAGATTATAAATGATTTTATATATTTTTTAAATACTTCAAGATGCTTTTAATTATTATATTTAGCTATTTATCCCTATTTTGGGGGAATTGTATTTTTTTCCTTAATTATATATATCGCACACACACCTTCTCTCCCGTTTTTTTCTGCTTTTAAAAAGACATGTCTGAAGTTACAAAGGTTAACATGAAAGATATTGAGCTGGTGCTTAATGTCTTATAACTACTTGTTCGTCCATGTGTCCTCCATGTGTCCTCCATGTGTCCTCCCTGTGTCCTCCCTGTGTTCTACACATGCCGATAGCTTAGCTTGTTCTGAAAGCAAACATGTAAACATGGGTTCATGTTTTAATAGCATTTCTTCAAAAACCGCCCAGGCGAGGCGAACACGACGGGCTCAGACCCCAGAGAGCTAAGCAACCTTTTGTCGAACCCTTAGGCAAGGCAAGTTTATCTATATAGCACTTTTACAGAAAATGGAAGACATTAAGAAAGTGGCATTTAAAAGAAAAGCTAATAAACATTAAATGAAAAAATACATGGATAAAAGTTACAGTGCCGTCTAAGATATGAATAGTTCAATTAAACACTCAAACCCTGACAACATGGGTCGGCCCCACCACCGGCCCGGGCCAACGGTGTCTGTTGTAATGACTATGCCGCCAGCAAAGGGGCCATTGGTCGTCCGCCAGCAATGACATTTGGCCCGAAAAATTATTTTGAGAATAAAAATATTAGATTATTTAGATATTTTTTTTTAACAATATCAGAGCGACAGTCGCACAAACAGGCGATACTGTCCGAATAGAGAATCTACCGACACCTGAAGAATGCTTATTGGGCTTTATCCATGTTGAGAGTGAGTGACGCTCACTGACGCTGATCGTGGGTCACTAAGGAGGTGGACAGCGCGTGGTGCTCACTCAATCATTCAAACGTAATGTTTACTTGTACGTGAACGGTAACAAAGTTCAGTCAAAACATTGACAACAAAATCGGAGAAGCCGCTTGATCGTGGAGGCGAGGGGTGGCGGTGCTTGAGCCGCCCCCCCCAGCTGCCAGCTTTGTTTTGAAAGAAAAGTGTTGTCCCCCCCGTTGACAGTTCACTCCAACTGTTTGTAACCCTTCCAACCTCTCCTCCTCTCTGTCTGTGCAGGAACTCAGGGCTATGATGGCTGGTCGAGTCCCAGTTTACTCTTCCTCCTCCTCTTCCTCCTCCTCGCTCCTCCTCGGCCTCTCTCAGAGCTCCAGGTCGGCGCAGTATGTTTTCTCCAAAGCGATTCTGGTGTCTATTGCCGGAGGATCCAGAGTTCTGTCGTACTGCGAGCCTCTGAGCTGCCTGCTGGCCTCGCAGCCCTCCCCCCACTCCACTCTGGTGCCAGGTGAGGAGACCCCACTTCCTGCTTTGAGACCACAACAAAACAGCCGAAAGATTAATTGGAAGCTTAAAGAGGCCCTATGGTTCTTCTGTACTTCTAAAGCGCTTTGAGCTCCAGGAAAAGCATATTTTTGTATGAGTCGATGCATTGTTTTTCCTACTTGTTAATCAGTGACATGAGGCTTTTTCCTCCTCTCATCTGTCTCCTCTTCCTCCTCTCACCTGTCTCCTCTTCCTCAGGCTGTGGGGTGAAGAAGGTGAGCGTGGTGAACATGAAGGCCAGTCAGTACGTTCCCATCCACAGCAAACAGATCCGAGGTCTGTCCTTCAACAGACAGAACGACAGCTTGCTGCTTTCTGCGGCTCTGGACAACACCATCAAACTGACCAGGTACACACTCAAGCTAATGTTGGCTATAAAGGAACTACAGCACGGTCACATGACTTCACGTCACCACCGCTAAGCTAAAGGAGGCTAATGTTGGGCTATATAGGAACTACAGCACGGTCACATGACTTCACGTCACCACCGCTAAGCTAAAGGAGGCTAATGTTGGGCTATAAAGGAACTACAGCACGGTCACATGACTTCACGTCACCACCGCTAAGCTAAAGGAGGCTAATGTTGGGCTATAAAGGAACTACAGCACGGTCACATGACTTCACGTCACCACCGCTAAGCTAAAGGTGGCTAATGTTGGGCTATAAAGGAACTACAGCACGGTCACATGACTTCACGTCACCACCGCTAAGCTAAAGGTGGCTAATGTTGGGCTATAAAGGAACTACAGCACGGTCACATGACTTCACGTCACCACCGCTAAGCTAAAGGTGGCTAATGTTGGGCTATAAAGGAACTACAGCACGGTCACATGACTTCACGTCACCACCGCTAAGCTAAAGGAGGCTAATGTTGGGCTATAAAGGAACTACAGCACGGTCACATGACTTCACGTCACCACTGCTAAGCTAAAGGTGGCTAATGTTGGGCTATAAAGGAACTACAGCACGGTCACATGACTTCACGTCACCACCGCTAAGCTAAAGGCGGCTAATGTTGGGCTATAAAGGAACTACAGCACGGTCACATGACTTCACGCCACCACCGCTAAGCTAAAGGTGGCTAATGTTGGGCTATAAAGGAACTACAGCACGGTCACATGACTTCACGTCACCACCGCTAAGCTAAAGGTGGCTAATGTTGGGCTATAAAGGAACTACAGCACGGTCACATGACTTCACGTCACCACCGCTAAGCTAAAGGAGGCTAATGTTGGGCTATAAAGGAACTACAGCACGGTCACATGACTTCACGTCACCACCGCTAAGCTAAAGGTGGCTAACGTTGGGCGTGATGACGTTTAGTCGCTTCATTTAGACACTTGTTAGCAACCTCTGTTTCTAAATTCACCATTGGGGTATTCAGTGACCTACGTTATGTCTTGACCTGTTCTGTGTTTGTGTGTGTGTGTGTGTGTGTGTGTGTGTTTCAGTCTGCTGACCAACACGGTGGTTCAGACCTACAATGCCGGTAAGCCCGTGTGGAGCTGCTGCTGGTGTTTGGACAACAGTAACTACGTTTACGCCGGGCTGAGCAACGGCTCCGTGCTCGTCTACGACACCAGAGACACCAGCACACACGTGCAGGAGCTGCAGCCGCTACGCTCCAGGTACACACACACACACACACACACACACACACACACACTGTACTGATCCTAGGGCCAGGGCTGTTTCTCTGAGAGACTCATGTAAAGTATTAGAGATGGACTTAATACAATTTTAAAAAGTAAATTAAGTCCCAAGAGATGCGAGAAGGATTTATGGAACATGTCCCAAAAATATGTGAAATGTGTGTATGAATTGTTTGGGAAAGTCTTAGAATGTACGTGAAATCGGAGACCTTTGAAGGCACTAAGACGGTACTGATTGTGTCCAGGTGTCCGGTGGCGTCTCTGTGCTACGTCCCGCGGGCAGCCTCCAGCTCGTTCCCGTGCGGCGGTCTGATCGCCGGCTCTCTGGAGGGCGGGTGCTTTTGGGAGCAGGTGAACGAGACGACCTACAGACCTCACCTGTTGCCCCTGGAGACGGCCGGCTGCACCGACATCCAGGTGGAGACGGAGAGCCGCCACTGCCTCGTCACCTACAGGCCGGGTGAGACCAAATGTTCCTTTTCTGGAAAACTCTCAACTCTGCAACTTTTACTGAATATTAATATTTACAGAAGCAAAGACTTTTTTCGGGAACATTTCTAAATTCTGACTTTTCTAAGAATCTCAAAATTATCACTTTTTTTCCTGAAAACCTCAAAATTATCACTTTTTTTTCTGAAAATCTCAAAATTATCACTTTTTTTTCTGAAAACCTCAAAATTATCACTTTTTTTCCTGAAAACCTCAAAATTATCACTTTTTTTCTGAAAACCTCAAAATTATCCCTTTTTTTCTGAAAATCTCAAAATTATCACTTTTTTTCTGAAAACCTCAAAATTATCACTTTTTTTCTGAAAACCTCAAAATTATCACTTCTTTTTCTGAAAACCTCAAAATTATGACTTTTTTTTCGGAAAACCTCGAAAATTATCACTTTTTTTCTGAAAACCTCAAAATTATCACTTTTTTTCTGAAAACCTCAAAATTATCACTTTTTTTCTGAAAACCTCAAAATTATCACTTTTTTTCTGAAAACCTCAAAATTATCACTTTTTTTTCTGAAAACCTCAAAATTATCACTTTTTTTCTGAAAACCTCAAAATTATCACTTTTTTTCTGAAAACCTCAAAAGTATCACTTTTTTTCTGAAAACCTCAAAATTATCACTTTTTTTCTGAAAACCTCAAAAGTATCACTTTTTTTCTGAAAACCTCAAAAGTATCACTTTTTTTCTGAAAACCTCAAAATTATCACTTTTTTTTCTGAAAACCTCAAAATTAGGACTTTTTTTTCTGAAAACCTCAAAATATCACTTTTTTCTGAAAATCTCAAAAGTATCACTTTTTTTCTGAAAATCTCAAAATATCACTTTTTTTCTGAAAACTCAAATTAGGACTTTTATTTTTTCTGAAAACCTCAAAATTAGGACTTTTTTTCTGAAACCTCAAAATTAGGACTTTTTTTCTGAAAACCTCTAAAATTGTGACTTTTTTTCTGAAAACTAAAATTACTTTTTTTCTGAAAACCTCAAAATGCTGCCTTTTTTATTTCGCCTATATTTTGGGGTAAGACTTTTCCCCCATAATTGAAGCAAAAATGTCACATATCTTTGGGACGTATTTTCTCACTTAATTGACTTGTGTTCGCAGGCCGCTCCAACCCCTCTCTGCGCTGCGTGCTCATGTCTCTGACGCGCACCCCCCAGCAGGACTCCTCCGCGCTGCCGCAGGTCTCCGTCGCTCCGCTGCAGAGCTTCAGCGCCGGCCCCTCCGGCAAACTGCTCACCAAGAACGCTGTGTTCAGGAGCCCCGGAGGAGCGGGGGGGCTGGTCTGCGCCGGGGACGAGGCCTCCAACTCCACCATGGTGTGTGTGTGTGTGTGTGTGTGTGTGTGTGCGTGTGTGTTTCCTATATTTATTATTCTTTATATCTTTGCCCAAAGTTAACTTAAAACTTATATATATACGTTTATTGGTTTAATTTAAAGAGTCTAAATCTCCTCCTCCTCCTCCTCTTCCCTCTCGTCCTCCTCTTCCTCCTCCTCCTCTTCCCTCTCGTCCTCCTCCTCCTCTTCCCTCTCCTCCTCCTCCTCCTCCTCCTCCTCCTCCTCCTCCTCCTCCTCCTCCTCCTCCTCAGGTGTGGGATGCCAGCAGTGGGTCTTTGCTTCAGAAGCTTCCGGCGGATCTCCCGGTTTTGGACATTTCTCCGTTTTCTGTGAACGGCGAGCACTTCCTGGCGTCGCTCACCGAGAAGATGCTGAAGCTCTACAGGTGGGAGTGAAGAGGAGACACACACAGGACGTGATGTGTGTGTGTGTGGAGAAATCTGAAATAAACTTTTATCTGCAAAGACGAGCAGAACAATCTGAGGAGAACGATCGACCTGAAGGAATTTTTTTTTAGCTTTTTCCACGAGAGAGAGAGAGAGAGAGAGAGAGAGAGAGAGAGAGAGAGAGAGAGAGAGAGAGAGAGAGAGAGAGAGAGAGAGAGAGAGAGAGAGAGAGAGAGAGAGGAGAGAGAGAGAGAGAGAGAGAGAGAGAGAGAGAGAGAGAGAGAGAGAGAGAGAGAGAGAGAGAGAGAGAGAGAGAGAGAGAGAGAGAGAGAGAGAGAGAGAGAGAGAGAGAGAGAGAGAGAGAGAGAGAGAGAGAGAGAGAGAGAGAGAGAGGAGAGAGAGAGAGAGAGAGAGAGAGAGAGAGAGAGAGAGAGAGAGAGAGAGAGGAGAGAGAGAGAGAGAGAGAGAGAGAGAGAGAGAGAGAGAGAGAGAGAGAGAGAGAGAGAGAGAGAGAGAGAGAGAGAGAGAGAGAGAGAGAGAGAGAGGAGAGAGAGAGAGAGAGAGAGAGAGAGAGACTCTCAGCTGTACGTCTCCATGACTACTGATCATTTCCAAATCCTCGCTCTGTTGTGAATAATCTAAAACATTTGCCCTAAATCTATTTTTCCTGGATTTAACGACACATGCAGCTGCTTGTATAACTGAGGTTTGTGATTTCCGATGGTCCCTGAACCCACCAGTTAAGAAAATGATCTGTTTGAATGAAAAACATCAACGTGACGTCACTTAGAGATGAATAAGACTATATCTTTTTAGATTTAGTGCGTCAAAAGTTAATACATTGTTTTTAAATGGTGTGAAACAAAACAAACAGTCGCTTTAACCTGAAGAAAAGCAGGACATCTGTATTTGATGGGCTGCAAACGGCCTTTTCTGACATGTTTGCGTGTCTTACTTTAAATTGTGAGCGACTATTAAAAGATTTTTAGATTTTTTTTTATTTCTTTCCTGTTGATCGACTGATAATTGCAGCTGGCGGTCGACTTCAGGACGCTGAAGGACGATTTCCCCAAATACTCTCCACGTGCCACTTTCCTGCCACGTTGTTAAACTCCTCCGAACGTCAGGTGCCAAAAGGACTCGAAGGTCGTGTACATTTCTCCTCGTTTTGTAACTAAAGGAAGTTGTATATATGTATATTTGATACGAACTGTTTGTGTACGACTTCAAAGTTAATAAAATGTATGTTATTTTTAACTAAATTCTTCAGAGTGGTCTGTTTGCTGCTGTGAATACGTGAGCGGTTCGTTTTCTGCATTTTCATAATTAGATTTATAGAGAATGAATTTATATTAAAGCTAAAAGAGGCCCGATAATGCAGGTTCATATCAGTTTGTGAGTCTCTACTTTAAAGAGTCCTCTCCTGCTGATGTTCAGGTGTATATCAGTATGTAGTGTCTCTACTTTAAAGAGTCCTCTCCTGCTGATGTTCAGGTGTATATCAGTATGTAGTGTCTCTACTTTAAAGAGTCCTCTCCTGCTGATGTTCAGGTGTATATCAGTATGTAGTGTCTCTACTTTAAAGAGTCCTCTCCTGCTGATGTTCAGGTGTATATCAGTATGTAGTGTCTCTACTTTAAAGAGTCCTCTCCTGCTGATGTTCAGGTGTATATCAGTATGTAGTGTCTCTACTTTAAAGAGTCCTCTCCTGCTGATGTTCAGGTGTATATCAGTATGTAGTGTCTCTACTTTAAAGAGTCCTCTCCTGCTGATGTTCAGGTGTATATCAGTATGTAGTGTCTCTACTTTAAAGAGTCCTCTCCTGCTGATGTTCAGGTGTATATCAGTATGTAGTGTCTCTACTTTAAAGAGTCCTCTCCTGCTGATGTTCAGGTGTATATCAGTATGTAGTGTCTCTACTTTAAAGAGTCCTCTCCTGCTGATGTTCAGGTGTATATCAGTATGTAGTGTCTCTACTTTAAAGAGTCCTCTCCTGCTGATGTTCAGGTGTATATCAGTATGTAGTGTCTCTACTTTAAAGAGTCCTCTCCTGCTGATGTTCAGGTGTATATCAGTATGTAGTGTCAGATCTTGTACTTGAGTAAAAGTAGAAGATCCTAGACAGACTGCAATTTTACTCAGTGTCCATAATTCCCACAGCCTCTGAACGCAGCAGCAGACCGTGGCGAAGTCACGGCCCATCTACTTCCGGCCCAGAAGCGGGAAATTATAGATTGAATTCAATGGAGAGAGAAAAGTTATCTTTTGATCCCGTTTGAATCGTGCCACGAACTACACATATGATGTTTGTCAATCTTAAACAATCAGTTCCATGTAAAAAAAGTCACAGTTTTGTCGTAAAACTGTTGAAATATAAGACTATGAAAAATACGCGACTACAAAGACCATTCTGGGTCGCGTAAGTGATGTCATAGGCGATAATGCTCCAAGTGGTTGCGACTCGTAATTAAAGCGAAGAAGAAGAAGAAGAAGAAGAAGAAGAAGAAGAAGAAGAAGAAGAAGAAGAAGAAGAAGAAGAAGAAGAAGAAGAAGAAGAAGAAGAAGAAGAAGAAGAAGAAGAAGAAGAAGAAAGAAGAAGAAGAAGAAGAAGAAGAAGAAGAAGAAGAAGAAGAAGAAGAAGAAGAAGATTTCATAACCGATTTATTCCCTCCAATAAATAAGAGATTGCTAAAATAAATTCACTTGTCCAAGATGCCTGTGTGCTTTGTACCAGGTTGGAATCACAACAGTGATCAAACCACTTGCTCGTTCTCTCGCTGCCCGTCTGAGGAAAGGACCAGGAGTCGCTGTATCAGACATATCAGGTAATGCACATGTTGTGCACGGAACACAGTCAAGTTAGCTACCTAGTAGTAGCGACGAGTAGCGAGCACGTTAGTTAGCATCACATTACTTTAGTAAAGGTAGCCTTACCATGACATTATTATTTTATTACATGAAGTAAACTAGAGCAAACAGATGTTGTTCTAAACTGTATTAAAGTAAACAGGGTATTATCTTGAACTGTATTGAAGTGAGTCCTTACCCCAAGTGAAGGAGTTCAAGTATCTCGGGGTCTTGTTCTCGAGTGAGGGAACAATGGAGCGTGAGATGGGCCGGAGAATCGGAGCAGCGGGAGCGGTACTGCAGTCGCTTTACCGCACCGTTGTGACGAAAAGGGAGCTGAGCCGGAAGGCAAAGCTCTCTGTCTACCGGGCCATTTTGGTTCCTACCCTCACCTACGGTCATGAAGGATGGGTCATGACCGAAAGAACGAGATCGCGGATACAAGCGGCCGAGATGGGTTTCCTCCGCCGGGTGGCTGGTGTCTCCCTTAGAGATAAGGTGAGAAGTTCGGTCATCAGGGAGGGACTCGGAGTTGAGCCGCTCCTCCTTCGCGTCGAAAGAAGCCAGTTGAGGTGGTTCGGGCACCTAGTTAGGATGCCACCTGGGCGCCTCCCTAGGGAGGTGTTCCAGGCACGTCCAGCTGGGAGGAGACCAAGGGGTAGACCTAGGACCAGGTGGAGGGATTATATCTCTTCGCTGGCCTGGGAGCGCCTTGGGATCCCCCAGTCAGAGCTGGTTGATGTCGCCAGGGAAAAGAAAGTTTGGGGCTCTCTGCTGGAACTGCTACCCCCGAGACCCGACCACGGATAAGCGGGAGAAGATGGATGGATGGATGTATTGAAGTGAACATGTATGATTTGGTACTGTTTTAAAGTAATCCTATATATATAAACCTTCTTACATACACTTTCCCAGACACCCTGACACACACACACACACACACACACACACACACACACACACACACACACACACACACACACACACACACACACACACACACTACACTCCCTGACCAAGATATCAACACACACACACATACACTTTCCCAGACACCCTGACACCCAACACACACACCATCTTACCAAACACACACACACACACACACACCATCTTACCAAACACACACACACACGTCCTTTTCAAGGTTCTTTTTGGGGCCAATATAATCTCAAGTACTGATAGCTTTGCATGACATTCTTCTGGACGTGTTTCATTGTGATGACAGTGAGGGTGAGTCAATCTGTTTGTGGGAAAGACAGTAGTTGAGTGATTACTGAGAGAACATTATTCAAAGAGATAAATATTCAAAGTGTTGTTACTGACCTTTTCTCTTGTATTTCCTTTCCCTCACCTGTAGCTGCTGAGACCCTGAGGAACATGCACACTGACTTCCACTGTACGTAATAGTATTTGGTTTTGGTATATTATGTATATACATCAAAGGCACAATGCACCCCCCAGAGACACGCATGTATTGAGTGTGATATTGTGCATAGGGCAAGTGAAATCATCTTTACACACTAGAAAACTGTCGGAGCGGCAACTTGTTTTGAAATTGAATTTTTAATATCCGATAATAAAGTGTATCTGTTTTCTTTATTCTTCTCTCTTCCCAGCTCCATCCATCACCGCGCTCTGTTCCTGCAGGTCCTGCTTGCTAATCAATGCTCATATGTTTTCACACAATTACAAATAAAGTCAATGTATTGTATGACATGAAGTTGTGCTTCATTCGGAGTCAATAATACATTCATTCTGCCTTCAACTGCACGATGACTGTGGACTGCACCGACATCCATAGCTGCCCCCCAGTAACGGAGCGTCCACACTACAGCTCCAAAAACAGCTTGGAGCTGGGCGTGTCTGGAGCTTGGGGATTTTATTCAAGCAACACGGCCAACAACCAATCACATGAATCTCCCGCCCCCGACATACAAAGCAAAAACCCCCGGGGATTGTATGGGAGCAATATATATATATATAAAATCCCCAAACAGGCGAAAACCTACCAGTTTCCCCCACTGTCTCTGCACCTCCCTCCATGCTGGTTCCTCCGGTTTGTGTCCCGGTAGGTGAAGAGGGTCTGGTCATACACAACCGGGTGAGTTGCTACGGCGATAGTTAGTTTCTCCTTCAACTTTTTTTGAAATATAGAAATGAACGGCGGGATATCTCTCCCAGCTTAGACGCGGTTTGATTGGCTACGGCTTCAGCTGTCAGATTTTCAGAAACGGGATTTGATTGGCTGGCGCTGGCTACTCCGGCGTCTCAGGCGACAGAAGTTGAACATTGTTCAACTTCTGACGCCGGAGACGCCGGAGACGGACCGCTCTGCTACCCACAATTCAGTTCGGCGAAAAAGCGAGGCAACGTGACGTCACCCCATTGAAAGTGAATGGGCAGATTGGAGCTTTCGACGCTGTAGTGTGGACAGGCCGTAAGATGAACCAAGCAACGTTCACATACTCAACATACAGCTGTGTCTTAAGTTGACATGAAGAATTTATGAAATATTGGTAATAACAGGTTTAAATGATTATTAGTCATTAATTATATAATGTTCTCATTGTAGACGAGAAAGAGAAAGGGAGCGTAGCTGTTTTCAAACTGGTTCATGTATCGCTTACGGCCCGTACACACTACAGGCGTCAAAAAAGGCTTTCAACGCTTCGCCGATTCATTTCAATGGGGTGATGTAGGATATTTTCAAAATTCGCCGAACTGCATTGTGGGTAGCATGGCAAGGCGTCGCGAGCGTCTATCGGCGTCAAAAGTTCAACAATGTTCAACTTTTGAGGCTCGAAGCTGGCGTCAGCCAATCAAATCCCGTTTTTTAATTCCCGCCAGTACAAGCGCTAGCCAATCAAACCGCGTGTATGCAGGTCTTGACTATTTTATATAATGTTCTCATTGTAGACGAGCAGACGAGAAAAGCAGAATATGCAGCTGCCATTTTCCACTTGGAGAAGAGAAAGGGAGCGTAGCTGTTTTCAAACTGGTTCATGTGTCGCTTAGTTCACTGAACCGTGATGAATGAAAGTGAGGTCGTGGTTTAAAGAAGTTACAAAGACATTAATATTTGAGTGACAGGTCAGTGTAAACACAAGCTTCTGTCAATCATGGATCACTCAAACTATTTATATAATAATATGTAATAAAGTTCTAAAACAAGTATTCGGTATATTCCTTGATAGCTTTTGGAGAAGGTTGTTTTTAAGTTTCATTTCATAAAGGGAACAGGTGAGTAGAGCATCATTGAGTTTCTTATTCTGTCAGTAAATTATCCAAATGAATGTTTTTCATTATTTTAGTCAACCCTAAACAAATTGATTGTACCTTTTTAATAATGACCTCACTTTTTAATAATGACCTCACATGGTCGCCGAAGTTAAATTAACTTCAGAAAATCAAATCTGAAAAAACTAATAAATGTTTAAAGATAGGAACTTGCCATCCCACTGAAGAACAGTCCGTAGAGATGTAAAGGCGTAGTTGTAGTTCAGTCCAACGTTTCATTTGGATTCATTTCTCCAACAGGCAACTATTTTCATAAAGAATATTTTTTTTTAAAGTCAACTTTATTGTCAATCTTACTCAGTTTGTGTTTATCGACGGATCAAAAAGACGTTTCCAACAATCCCAAATACGAAAAATAAAATTATACAATTTACAGATATGTATACAAATACATATATCCTATATACACCATCATGTATTTGTATACATATCTGTAAATTGTATAATTTGATATACACCATCATGTATAACGATGGTGTGTGATGTAGAAGGAAGTGTGGTAGATAACAAGTAGTTACATACAGATCCATGTTCCAGCAAGAGATGGAATAACTAAGAAGCACGCAGTATAATAATAATTACATGCAACAATTAAATAACTGCTCAGCGTCTCATGATCCCAATCTGCTGTCTCCTGTGTTCCTCCCCTCTGCATAACACCCATCACACATACGCAACACAACGCAGAGTCCCAGGGGGTTAAGAGTATGCTTATTTAAATGTCCTCCTCTACTGGCCAACACAGGGAGCATATGCTGGCTGTAGAAGTTCTCCAGGAGGAGGAGATTTCCATGCCATGCAGGGTCTTTGGGGATGGGGATGATGATCGCCTCCTTCTGGTCCACACAACAAAGTAGCAGAGACTCCGGTCTGTGTGCAGCTGCCCTTGGACCTGGCGCCAGTATGGGTGATATATGACCCACCCTCCTCACCAGTGGCGTTTCCTCCTGGAGGCCAAGGGAAGCCAGGCTAGGTGTAGTTATAATTTCAATACATAAATAAAAACACTTCGTTTAGTTTCGGAAATTCTTTGTTGTGTGTTGCTGCCGGTCCGTCCCTCCCCCATTCTCATTGAGTATTTTACAAAGAGTGAAACAGCGCCCCTCTAGATGTTATGGTGAAACAGTAGATTGCACTCTCTGCTGCGAGAGGACGCCAGCCGAAATTGGCTTCCCTTGGTGAAAAAAAATGGAGAGATTGACCAATCAGACGAGGCTCACGTCATGCCCCTGCCAACCTGTGATTGGTCAGGGCCGTGCCAAGGGAAGCCAGAGGCGGCTGGCTTCCCTTGCCTCACAATCCAATCAAATCGCATCAACTTAGTGTGGCAGTGACGCGTCCTAAAACCCGGAAGTAAGCTGCGCTCGGTTTCCCTCGACAAAAAAGCAATGGGATTTCTCCATAGGATTTTGAAAAATAGCTCGAAATAAGGTCAGTGGAAAAAGTTGTGTTCAGTCGGATAATATCCACATGTCTACCCTACTTTTATAATTTTCGAATCATAAATCTAATCGATAGAAGATAGATAGCGTCACTGCACCACTCTCATCGCCGTTAGAAAGTAGCAAGCAACTGAAGCAAGTGCAATTATGGAGGGTGGAGATTTGGAGGATTTACTCAAAAATAATTGTACTAAACTTCCGCTACAGCAACAACAACAAATACAATCTGTTGACAGGCCGATGCCCAAACTGGAGCTGTGTCCAGCGAGGAACAAAGGAGCGACTCGGACGTAAAACGTTAAAGGTCTCCTGATTT
>CM070429.1:3382673-3400173 GCA_036324595.1 Champsocephalus gunnari | reverse complement strand
GTTAGCGGGAACAGGGTGCTGTGTTTTCGGGGAGATCGCTTGGGTGTGCCTTGGTGGAAAGAACCAGTTAGCATGTTAGCTGTTAGCCGCTCTTCTGTGATGGAACGTCACGCCAAAGTGTGCCTGGAAAACGAGCCTTTTAATAGTTATACTTGAATATTTAACGTGACACGCACTGTAGGGGAAAAGGGAAACATATATTTAGAGTCACCAGGATCCACTCTTTAATTCGGCTTGATTAAACACCACGAAACCCTTGTATATTCTTTACATCTTGCACGTTTTTGAATCGTTGGCGAGGCATATAAACACATGATATGCAAGCCGCGAGCGCTCCTATGATGGAACGTCACGCCAAAGTCTTCTTGGAAAACCATCATTTTAATAGTTATACTGTCTTTTTTAATATGACACGCACTGTAGGGGAAACACGAAACATATATTTAGATCCCCCAGAGTCCACTCTTTCATTCGGCTTGATTAAACATCACGAAAACCTTGTATGTTCTTTACAACTTGCAAGTTTTTGAATCGTGTTGCCTCATATGTCCTGTCGCTGAGGCATCTATTGTGCTTGACATGCTGATTTGGTATGCAGTGTTGCTAATCTACACACTATTTTACTATCAACATTTGGTCCGCACTGACAAACGACAACAGCAACATCATTTTACATGTATTAAAAACCAGGCTTAAATCGTAAACATTGTAATATAAGATCAATGTTGCGTAACCAGTATTTTTACTTTTGATATTTCTAGCACTTTATATTGATCTGAAATAGTCCATTGCGGAATGATTACTTTGACTTAAGTCACATGGTGGAATCGGGGCTTTTACTGGTGTTTAAAGACGGTAATAATAATTCTGCTTTTACTTAAGTAAAGGATTGCTTCTCCCAACACTGATGACCTATACTTACAGCGGTTCGTTCTAATTAAAGACTGCAGTATTACACAGCAGTTAGCTCTACTACCTTGTCCAGGACACTTAAATAAAGTTGTCATTGACTGTGTTGAGGCAGGCTGTTATCATGTTAAAGTGAAGCAGACAGATTACATCCACTCTCCTTTTCTCCCCTGAAAGGTCACCAGGGCCCGAGGCGGCACCACGGGTTTTTAGGGCAGTAAATGTTGTCCTGACATGTTTAGGCAACACGAGATGAGAGAGACAGATACAAGCCTTCTTCCGTGTTCGCTGCTTCTGCAAATAAAACCGACCACGTGACTCCCCTCTGGAGAACAAGTCTTACGCTGGAAACACATGTTTCTTTACTCTTTGAAAATACTGAATTTGCATATGCACACGTATTGTAAAAGTCGGGCTTTTCGATTCCAAGAACGGTCTCTTAACGATAAAACGGTTTGCTTTTTATAATCAGATATTCAAATGTTCTCCCTTTCATGAAGTCGACTTAAATCCAACCAGTGGCTCGTGAAGCAACGATGGTTATATTTTAAAGTGCAGGTTTGTACTTAAATTCTCTTTTAACGAAATTAAAAAAATGTCTGAGTGGAATTTCGCAATATGGTAATTCACAAGTTCGCTCAAAACGACTTTTACTCCAGGGCCTCAACTAATCCGTTATTAATTTAGACGTTCCTTTCACTCCCAACATTTTTATGAAAAAGTCTTATCGGTCTATTTATTGGCAAAACACACGTATAGTCCCCGCACACACCCCTCACACACCCCTCGTATACCCCTCACACACCCCTCACACCCCTCGTATACCCCTCACACACCCCTCGTATACCCCTCACACACCCCTCGTATACCCCTCACACACCCCTCGTATACCCCTCACACACCCCTCGTATACCCCTCACACACCCCTCGTATACCCCTCACACACACCCTCGTATACACCTCGTATACCCCTCACACACCCCTCGTATACCCCTCACACACCCCTCGTATACACCTCGTATACCCCTCACACACCCCTCGTATACACACACCCCTCGTATACCCCTCACACACCCCTCGTATACCCCTCACACACCCCTCACATACCCCTCGTATACCCCTCACACAGACACACACCCCTCGTATACCCCTCACACACCCCTCGTATACCCCTCACACACCCCTCATATACCCCTCAACACACACCCCTCACACACCCCTCGTATACCCCTCACACACCCCTCGTATACCCCTCACACACCCCTCGTATACCCCTCACACACCCCTCGTATACCCCTCACACACCCCTCGTATACCCCTCACACACACCTCGTATACCCCTCACACACCCCTCGTATACCCCTCACACACCCCTCGTATACCCCTCACACACCCCTCATATACCCCTCGTATACCCCTCACACACCCCTCGTATACCCTCACACACCCCTCGTATACCCCTCACACACCCCTCGTATACCCCTCACACACCCCTCATATACCCCTCGTATACACACACCCTCGTATACCCCTCACACACCCCTCGTATACCCCTCACACACCCCTCCTATACCCCTCACACACCCCTCCTATACCCCTCACACACCCCTCACACACCCCTCGTATACCCCTCGTATACCCCTATACCCCTCACACACCCCTCGTATACCCCTCACACACCCCTCATATACCCCTCGTATACACACACCCCTCGTATACCCCTCACACACCCCTCGTATACCCCTCACACACCCCTCGTATACCCCTCACACGACACACACCCCTCGTATACCCCTCACACACCCCTCGTATACCCCTCACACACCCCTATACCCCTCGTATACACACACCCCTCACACACCCCTCGTATACCCCTCACACACCCCTCGTATACCCCTCACACACCCCTCGTATACCCCTCACACGACACACACCCTCGTATACCCCTCACACACACCTCGTATACCCCTCACACACCCCTCGTATACCCCTCACGCACCCCTCGTATACTCACACACCCCTCATATACCCCTCGTATACCCCTCACACACCCCTCGTATACTCCACACACCCATCGTATACCCCTCACACGACACACACCTCATATACCCCTCACACACACCTCGTATACCCCTCACACACCCCTCCTATACCCCTCACACACCCCTCGTATACCCCTCACACACCCCTCGTATACCCCTCACACACCCCTCGCACACCCCTCGCACACCCCTCGCACACCCCTCGCACACCCCTCGCACACCCCTCGCACACCCCTCTATACCCCTCACACACCCCTCGTATACCCCACACACACACCTCGTATACCCCACACACACCTCGTATACCCCTCACACACCCCTCACACACCCCTCATACACCCCTCACACACCCCTCTTATACCCCTCACACACCCCTCGTATACCCCTCACACACACACCTCGTATACCCCTCACACACCCCTCGTATACCCCTCACACACACACCTCGTATACCCCTCATACACCCCTCACACACCCCTCGTATACCCCTCACACACCCCTCGTATACCCCTCACACACACCCCTCGTATCCCCTCACACACCCCTCACACACACACCTCGTATACCCCTCACGCACCCCTCACACACCCCTCCTGCACCCCTCACACACCCCTCCTATACCCCTCACACACACCCCTCACACACACCCCTCACACACTCCTCCTATACTCCCTTAATAAATACATAAAACAAAGAAAAGGCAGGAGAGGCCTCCATTAGAGCAGCTGCACGGAGACGCAACCTTTGGGCATGTTTTACTCGCGCATGGCGGGGAATATTCTCCATAAATGACTCGGGACTCGTCAGCCTTTCTACCGACTTATCGAGTGCACTTTAAGTTGAATAATGGAGACTTTTGGTTTTGTTCACACACATCTTCACACTGAGAGAGTCTGTTCACGGAGAGCCCAGATCCACGGGTCGCTGTTTGAGGAAGGTGGAGGATGACTCAATATTTACACACTGAGAAGTGTGTGTGTGTGTGTGTGTGTGCGCCTCTGTGTGTGTGTGTGTGTGTGTGTGATTACCAAACAGAAGTAACAAAACCATAAAACAAACAAACCTTTAAACACAAAAATCTTACTTTACGAAAGAGAAAATAAACTCTCGCTAAGCGGTGCTACGACGCGGGTTATCAAGTGGATCGCTCAAGCCAGCCGTGTCCTATCTAGCTAGGTGCGCGTTCACATGAGAGGGGTGGTATCTGGAGCATTCGACCAATCACAGACATGGAGAAGGGTACTGACAGCGCAGCGTCATACTTCCTGAATGAAAAGTCAACTATCAGGAGAGAGAGAGAGAGAGAGAGAGAGAGAGAGAGAGAGAGAGAGAGAGAGAGAGAGAGAGAGAGAGAGAGAGAGAGAGGAGAGAGAGAGAGAGAGAGAGAGAGAGAGAGAGAGAGAGAGAGGAGAGAGAGAGAGAGAGAGAGAGAGAGAGAGAGAGAGAGAGAGAGAGAGAGAGAGAGAGAGAGAGAGAGAGAGAGAGAGAGAGAGAGAGAGAGAGAGAGAGAGAGAGAAGAGAGAGAGAGAGAGAGAGAGAGAGAGAGAGAGAGAGAGAGAGAGAGAGAGAGAGAGAGAGAGAGAGAGAGAGAGAGAGAGAGAGAGAGAGAGAGAGAGAGAGAGAGGAGAGAGAGAGAGAGAGAGAGAGAGAGAGAGAGAGAGAGAGAGAGAGAGAGAGAGAGAGAGAGAGAGAGAGAGAGAGAGAGAGAGAGAGAGAGAGAGAAGCTAGTCTGAAGTACTTTGTAGACTGCAGGGTAGCTGGTGGATTTACTCCAGGTGGAACTAAAGTTTGATTTAACACTTGATTATATTTCACATCATTCATCCACATCTGAAAAGTAACTAAAGGGATTAAATACATGTAGTGGAGGAAAGTACACCATGTACCTCTGAACTGTAGAGGAGAAGAAGAACACAGTAGCAAAACATTGAAATACTTAAATAAAGTACAAGTAACTCAAAATTGTACCCAAGTACAATTTTGAGTTTATGAACTTAGTTACTTTACACCAGATGCCATACAGATAGAAAGACTCAGCCTTGCACAGAGGCATGGAAATAGATTTTTCAAAATGCTCAACAGTGCTGCCAGAATGATAAACTGACTGCTACACAATTAAAATAAATGCTTTTATATATTTCTATTAGATGTGACTCTTTGGCGTTTCTGTTATTATTACCTGCTTTAGTTGTTCTGACTGCTAACATCCTGTTATTCCTCATTTTAAAGCCGATATTCCCGTGGGGTCGGGGGGGCTCGGGTCCTTGTCACCTTTTCCATACCTGATAATAAGGAGGCCATAATATTTTTGCCTCATGGCTGAAGTTAAGTTTCTCCAGCTCTCCCCAGGTTGGCAAAAAAATGCATCTCAAAAAGCATCAGATTGATGCTTTAAAATATGGAATATTCAACATGTTCTTCCGGCGGAGCATGCCCCCGGACCCCCCTAGAGGGATAATATCTTTTTCACCCCTGACCCGTTTTCATGCCTGTTATAATATTAGACACATGAAGAAGTTAAACTTTAAACATGACTTAAACACTTGATCAGGATCAGAGCCTCAGAGCTGCAGCTGCAAGGTGAACACAGCTGGAGCAGAACAAGTGTTTGAATGCGTCCATCAACAGGTTCATGATATCACTGCCCGTCTGAGACACGATCTGACTTTCATTACATTTGCCTCGAGTGTTTCGTCAACTTAATGTGTTGCTTAAAATAATGCATCTCATCCAGTCTGTGACGCTGAGAGTGTTGCACGGCCAGACACGCTCAGGGACTCGGATCAGGAGATATGATACATTATGAAGTCATATGCCGCGGACTGTACTTAATGTACTCTGATCCGGGTACTGATGTTGAGGCAGATATTTAAGTAAGCTTTCTTAACGCTAATGTTCTAATAGTCAGATTGCTCTGAAGATGGAGGTGATATTCTATTCATGTTCACGTTCACACAGTCGGTGATTTTTGCCGGCCGTCTTTCCTGCAACGGCAGCTTTTCTGTGTTTCCTTTCTCCTGTAATATGACTTGATCGCTTTAAACTCCGCCCACTGAGCTCTGATTGGTCAGCAGGCGGTGCTTTCACTGAGCTGAACTCTTAGCCTGCAACCTAAGCATCAGTTACCATGGAGATCTAGCCCTCTAAAAAGTGAACCAGCTTCGTAGGACCAGAAACCCCAAGTTTCCCCTGAAGTTAGCCGCTAAGGGAACATCCTGCTTCGTGGTACAGGCCTCTGGATCCCTTGGCTAACGAACAGGGAGTCCCTGGTTGGTAATAGACGAGTTGGGATGTTGGAGAAATGCTCCCCGCAGACCCGTTCTCACAGCGTCACAAACCTTTCTCGTACCGTACCCAATATCAAGCCACACTTATTGTTTTCACTTCGGCTGTGAGCGTGTGTGCTCAGGATGAGTTTCTCGCTGTATCGCCGACCCGGAAGCCTGTCCGCTCCTCGCAGCAGCGAGCCTCGCAACGCCCCGACCAATCAGAGCACAGTGGGCTCACGGGGGGCGTGTAAGACAGAGAGTGAAAACGCAGACTATCAGAGATGCTGTTTGAGAAACCAATGTGGGTTTGGAACATTGTGAATCTATTCTAGTCGACCTCAAGGATGGAGTCATGATCAGTGGAGATGGCCGCGACACGGAGCCTCTAAAGGAACACACGTTGTACGGCTCAGCCTTTGATTGTTTGAAAGGCCTCCTCTCATGCAGAATACACTTTGTGATGTCTGACCCATGCGCATCTCACAGACTCACAGAGGGAGCCACAACCTTCTCTTTTGAGCAAAACACTTCATTCATAGACATGTCTTTTTGTATTTCCGAGGCCTATAATATATATGCCTAAAAGGGGTATAATAGGAGATCTTTAATGAACCCTTTACGTCCAAACTTCCTGTACCCCAAACACTTTTTAATATTACCTGTTCGTCTGTCGTTATGTTTGACTCAAAAATAAAAATGTATTGTAAACGTGCAGATTTTGATCATGCAGTCCACATGGTTTAGTTTATATTACATGAACATATGAGGTGATACTGTGGCGCTGATCTGTGTATATAAGATATATCAATTCTTACTATCTTACTAATATCCTACTTTTTGTGTAAACTGTAATTTGGTCCTTCAATGGTGTTTGATTTAACAGTTGACAGATTCTATTTTATTGAATATTTTGAGCCATTTATATTTTATAATTGTCTATTTTCTACATTTGTAAATATGTGCATTGCAATTATTGTTTTACGTGTTCAACGAAGAAATGTGAATAAAGTATATCTTATAACACATCTGAAGTACCGATCAAGAAACCCAGTTATTAAGGGGCGGTGGTGGCGAAGTCGATAGGGACTCGGCTTGGCAACTGGAAGGTCACCAGTTCAAGTGCTACCGAGGTGTCCCTGAGCAAGGCACCGTTCCCCACACTGCTCCCCGGGCGCCGTTCAAAATGGCAGCCCACTGCTCCTTGAATTATAGTTGAATTATACTTAAAGTTAAAGTTCAGGCTAATCAGCTGTTAAAAAAATATGTCTCAAACAAATGGATGTTTTCAAAGTCAATGAATAATCGCATTTACAATTATCGACCCAAATAATCGAGATTATGATTTTTGCCATAATCAAGCAGCCCTAATCACCATGTGTCCCGCTGTGTCCCCGGTGTGTCCCCGGTGTGTCCCCGCTGTGTCGGGGAACTCACGCAGCGTCAGGAAATAAACCCTCTCTCTTTTCCTCCGTACCCAAATCTCTAAAAACGGGGAACAACGGAGCTGATCCAGATTTGCGTCCGATATGACGTAACATCTGAAATGTGGACCCACGGCCCAATCAGAAACGTTGCTATCAGAAACAATGCCCGACTGTTTTGGACGTAATATGGTCGGTGTTTACATTAGCATCGCTAACACTCAGAGCTAACCTGTGCTGGAGAGCATGTGTGTGAAGAAGCAGGAAGTAGAAAGGAACTCACCTTGTGGTGTAACC
Source organism: Champsocephalus gunnari (assembly GCA_036324595.1). Classification (NCBI taxonomy): domain Eukaryota; kingdom Metazoa; phylum Chordata; class Actinopteri; order Perciformes; family Channichthyidae; genus Champsocephalus; species Champsocephalus gunnari. Next base: position 3,392,235 of record CM070429.1, on the reverse strand, counting down.
GGCAAGAGAGAAAGCCTTTGAGCTCCAGACTGTTTCAGATCCTTGATAATCCATGATATGGAGTTTCATCACGGCAGCATTTAGTTTAGACGGTAGCTGCCGGGTCCCGCGTAAGCTCCGCCCCCTCCTCTTTAAAGCTTTATCCCCGAATCAGCGCTTTAGAAACAGGAAGTGAAATAGAGGGATACGAGGCGTGGCTAGAATGATCCGTTTGGTTTTTTGAGCAAAACACTTCATAGACATGTTTTCCGAGACCTATCCAATTGCCCAAAAATAGCATGATAGGTGACCTTTAATATAATTATGTATATTTATTATTATTATTATTATTATTATCATTATTATTATTATAACCTAATTGGAAGAAGTCTCTCTCTGTTGTGGGAAATTGTGACGAGCGCACCTTGTGATAATTTCCAGGCTAAACAAAGAAACGATCAACGGATGAATCGATAATGGGAACGATGGCAAACAAAGCATTAAAATGTCATGTTTGGATATGCAGAGCAACGTTCGTGTCCTGTTTGGCATTTTAAGTGGAGCGATAACAAAAATATGCAAACCGTTGTATCAATGTCATCACCTGGCAGTTTTTTTTCCTGGGCGATTTCTTTATCTTTATTTTAAATGTCGTGTTTACTCCTTTAGCCCGAGCCTGCTTTTCAGGTTTCAGGCTCGAAAACGCCACCAACACAACAGAGACTATATCTTCGCTTCTAAAAGGGGTACATTAATAATCTTTTCTCTCAAAGCAAGGTTACATCTGTGAGTTGGATGTCGAAGTGTCGGAATCAATATAGATGTTTTTATGTTAAAGTCAATTCAGATTGAACACAGTAACAACATGTACATTCTAATGTCCGCCTAAAAAAAACCCATCACTTATAGTTAAAACCACCTTTGAATGATGGGCTGGTAGACTAAAAGCTTTAGGAATCCAAACTATAACATATAATAAGTACCCTGTATCAAGATTGATGCAAAACAAGTGATATTTGACCTTTTTAGAGAGATTTAGAAAAATAAAGTCCAAGCGGACTCACCTCTGAGTAATTTGGGAATCCTGCTGATGTTCAGGTGTATATCAGTATGTAGAGTCTCTACTTTAAAGAGTCCTCTCCTGCTGATGTTCAGGTGTATATCAGTATGTAGTGTCTCTACTTTAAAGAGTCCTCTCCTGCTGATGTTCAGGTGTATATCAGTATGTAGTGCCTCTACTTTAAAGAGTCCTCTCCTGCTGATGTTCAGGTGTATATCAGTATGTAGTGTCTCTACTTTAAAGAGTCCTCTCCTGCTGATGCTCAGGTGTATATCAGTATGTAGTGTCTCTACTTTAAAGAGTCCTCTCCTGCTGATGTTCAGGTGCATATCAGTATGTAGTGTCTCTACTTTAAAGAGTCCTCTCCTGCTGATGCTCAGGTGCATATCAGTATGTAGTGTCTCTACTTTAAAGAGTCCGCTCCTGCTGATGTTCAGGTGTATATCAGTATGTAGTGTCTCTACTTTAAAGAGTCCTCTCCTGCTGATGTTCAGGTGCATATCAGTATGTAGTGTCTCTACTTTAAAGAGTCCTCTCCTGCTGATGCTCAGGTGTATATCAGTATGTAGTGTCTCTACTTTAAAGAGTCCTCTCCTGCTGATGTTCAGGTGTATATCAGTATGTAGTGTCTCTACTTTAAAGAGTCCTCTCCTGCTGATGTTCAGGTGTATATCAGTATGTAGTGTCTCTACTTTAAAGAGTCCTCTCCTGCTGATGTTCAGGTGCATATCAGTATGTAGTGTCTCTACTTTAAAGAGTCCTCTCCTGCTGATGCTCAGGTGCATATCAGTATGTAGTGTCTCTACTTTAAAGAGTCCTCTCCTGCTGATGTTCAGGTGTATATCAGTATGTAGTGTCTCTACTTTAAAGAGTCCTCTCCTGCTGATGTTCAGGTGTATATCAGTATGTAGTGTCTCTACTTTAAAGAGTCCTCTCCTGCTGATGTTCAGGTGCATATCAGTATGTAGTGTCTCTACTTTAAAGAGTCCTCTCCTGCTGATGCTCAGGTGTATATCAGTATGTAGTGTCTCTACTTTAAAGAGTCCGCTCCTGCTGATGTTCAGGTGTATATCAGTATGTAGTGTCTCTACTTTAAAGAGTCCTCTCCTGCTGATGTTCAGGTGCATATCAGTATGTAGTGTCTCTACTTTAAAGAGTCCTCTCCTGCTGATGTTCAGGTGTATATCAGTATGTAGTGTCTCTACTTTAAAGAGTCCTCTCCTGCTGATGTTCAGGTGTATATCAGTATGTAGTGTCTCTACTTTAAAGAGTCCTCTCCTGCTGATGTTCAGGTGTATATCAGTATGTAGTGCCTCTACTTTAAAGAGTCCTCTCCTGCTGATGTTCAGGTGTATATCAGTATGTAGTGTCTCTACTTTAAAGAGTCCTCTCCTGCTGATGCTCAGGTGTATATCAGTATGTAGTGTCTCTACTTTAAAGAGTCCGCTCCTGCTGATGTTCAGGTGTATATCAGTATGTAGTGTCTCTACTTTAAAGAGTCCTCTCCTGCTGATGTTCAGGTGCATATCAGTATGTAGTGTCTCTACTTTAAAGAGTCCTCTCCTGCTGATGTTCAGGTGTATATCAGTATGTAGTGTCTCTACTTTAAAGAGTCCTCTCCTGCTGATGTTCAGGTGTATATCAGTATGTAGTGTCCCTACTTTAAAGAGTCCTCTCCTGCTGATGTTCAGGTGTATATCAGTATGTAGTGTCTCTACTTTAAAGAGTCCTCTCCTGCTGATGTTCAGGTGTATATCAGTATGTAGTGTCTCTACTTTAAAGAGTCCTCTCCTGCTGATGTTCAGGTGTATATCAGTATGTAGTGTCTCTACTTTAAAGAGTCCTCTCCTGCTGATGTTCAGGTGTATATCAGTATGTAGTGTCTCTACTTTAAAGAGTCCTCTCCTGCTGATGTTCAGGTGTATATCAGTATGTAGTGTCTCTACTTTAAAGAGTCCTCTCCTGCTGATGTTCAGGTGTATATCAGTATGTAGTGTCTCTACTTTAAAGAGTCCTCTCCTGCTGATGTTCAGGTGTATATCAGTATGTAGTGTCTCTACTTTAAAGAGTCCTCTCCTGCTGATGTTCAGGTGTATATCAGTATGTAGTGTCTCTACTTTAAAGAGTCCTCTCCTGCTGATGTTCAGGTGTATATCAGTATGTAGTGTCTCTACTTTAAAGAGTCCTCTCCTGCTGATGTTCAGGTGCATATCAGTATGTAGTGTCTCTACTTTAAAGAGTCCTCTCCTGCTGATGCTCAGGTGTATATCAGTATGTAGTGTCTCTACTTTAAAGAGTCCGCTCCTGCTGATGTTCAGGTGTATATCAGTATGTAGTGTCTCTACTTTAAAGAGTCCTCTCCTGCTGATGTTCAGGTGCATATCAGTATGTAGTGTCTCTACTTTAAAGAGTCCTCTCCTGCTGATGTTCAGGTGTATATCAGTATGTAGTGTCTCTACTTTAAAGAGTCCTCTCCTGCTGATGTTCAGGTGTATATCAGTATGTAGTGTCTCTACTTTAAAGAGTCCTCTCCTGCTGATGTTCAGGTGTATATCAGTATGTAGTGCCTCTACTTTAAAGAGTCCTCTCCTGCTGATGTTCAGGTGTATATCAGTATGTAGTGTCTCTACTTTAAAGAGTCCTCTCCTGCTGATGCTCAGGTGTATATCAGTATGTAGTGTCTCTACTTTAAAGAGTCCGCTCCTGCTGATGTTCAGGTGTATATCAGTATGTAGTGTCTCTACTTTAAAGAGTCCTCTCCTGCTGATGTTCAGGTGCATATCAGTATGTAGTGTCTCTACTTTAAAGAGTCCTCTCCTGCTGATGTTCAGGTGTATATCAGTATGTAGTGTCTCTACTTTAAAGAGTCCTCTCCTGCTGATGTTCAGGTGTATATCAGTATGTAGTGTCCCTACTTTAAAGAGTCCTCTCCTGCTGATGTTCAGGTGTATATCAGTATGTAGTGTCTCTACTTTAAAGAGTCCTCTCCTGCTGATGTTCAGGTGTATATCAGTATGTAGTGTCTCTACTTTAAAGAGTCCTCTCCTGCTGATGTTCAGGTGTATATCAGTATGTAGTGTCTCTACTTTAAAGAGTCCTCTCCTGCTGATGTTCAGGTGTATATCAGTATGTAGTGTCTCTACTTTAAAGAGTCCTCTCCTGCTGATGTTCAGGTGTATATCAGTATGTAGTGTCTCTACTTTAAAGAGTCCTCTCCTGCTGATGTTCAGGTGTATATCAGTATGTAGTGTCTCTACTTTAAAGAGTCCTCTCCTGCTGATGTTCAGGTGTATATCAGTATGTAGTGTCTCTACTTTAAAGAGTCCTCTCCTGCTGATGTTCAGGTGCATATCAGTATTGTTATATATTTTTTAATAATACAGAAAGATGTTAACGTAAAGAAAACAAAATGTAAGCAAGGAATTGAGCTGTATGAAATGTTATGTTTCTGGGTGTGACGTCTAGCTTCTCGTATGAAAGGCTGAAATTCAGGATCCGCTTTTAGACTCGTACCATTTTTGTGTATCTCCGGCCTTCATGCTGGTGGCTGTGGTTTTGTGTACGTGGTGCTCAGAGTTCAGAGGGAGGAGGAGGCTCTGGAGACTGACGGGTTCCCTGAAGCCTCAGTGTGTCTCTTTCTGTCTCAGTTTAATACTTCATGAGGAGGGGTTACATATTTCTGTAGTCCGACCATGAAGGCAGCAGCTCCCTGGATCCCTCCACTAAAAGCCAATGGGATGTGTCCATTAGAAGTAAAATGACTAATGTTGGGCTATAAAGGAACTACAGCACGGTCACATGACTTCACGTCACCACCGCTAAGCTAAAGGAGGCTAATGTTGGGCTATAAAGGAACTACAGCACGGTCACATGACTTCACGTCACCACCGCTAAGCTAAAGGAGGCTAATGTTGGGCTATAAAGGAACTACAGCACGGTCACATGACTTCACGTCACCACCGCTAAGCTAAAGGAGGCTAATGTTGGGCTATAAAGGAACTACAGCACGGTCACATGACTTCACATCACCACCGCTAAGCTAAAGGAGGCTAATGTTGGGCTATAAAGGAACTACAGCACGGTCACATGACTTCACGTCACCACCGCTAAGCTAAAGGAGGCTAATGTTGGGCTATAAAGGAACTACAGCACGGTCACATGACTTCACGTCACCACCGCTAAGCTAAAGGAGGCTAATGTTGGGCTATAAAGGAACTACAGCACGGTCACATGACTTCACATCACCACCGCTAAGCTAAAGGTGGCTAATGTTGGGCTATAAAGGAACTACAGCACGGTCACATGACTTCACGTCACCACCGCTAAGCTAAAGGTGGCTAATGTTGGGCTATAAAGGAACTACAGCACGGTCACATGACTTCACGTCACCACCGCTAAGCTAAAGGAGGCTAATGTTGGGCTATAAAGGAACTACAGCACGGTCACATGACTTCACGTCACCACCGCTAAGCTAAAGGTGGCTAATGTTGGGCTATAAAGGAACTACAGCACGGTCACATGACTTCACGTCACCACCGCTAAGCTAAAGGTGGCTAATGTTGGGCTATAGAGGAACTACAGCACGGTCACATGACTTCACGTCACCACCGCTAAGCTAAAGGCGGCTAATGTTGGGCTATAAAGGAACTACAGCACGGTCACATGACTTCACGTCACCACCGCTAAGCTAAAGGAGGCTAATGTTGGGCTATAAAGGAACTACAGCACGGTCACATGACTTCACGTCACCACCGCTAAGCTAAAGGTGGCTAATGTTGGGCTATAGAGGAACTACAGCACGGTCACATGACTTCACGTCACCACCGCTAAGCTAAAGGAGGCTAATGTTGGGCTATAAAGGAACTACACTATAGAGGACTCTTTAAAGTAGAGACACTAAGAGGACTCTTTAAAGTAGAGACACTAAGAGGACTCTTTAAAGTAGAGGGATAATGGAGCAGAGAAACGAGACGCTCCTTTGACACACTGCGTTTCCAATCAGCCTGTGTAAACAGTTCTTCTTGGTTCAGGCGTTTAGTGTCGGCTGAATCTCTTCACACTCTTCGCTTCATTTCCGTCCACACCTCCATCGTGTGTGCCGCGTGTCCCCGAGGAACAGCTGGGCTGCAGGTGTGTGACAGATGTGTGTGTTTAGCACAACACAGGAGAAACAAACAGCTTGTGACTTCTCGGCAAACTGTGAAGCACACACACACACACACACACACACACACACACACACACACACACACACACTCTAAAAATAAATAATCCAAAAGTCGACAGGTAACTAATTTAGAGACGGATATCAGATTAAGATTAAGATGGACTTTTATTAATTTGCTCAGGGACGCCTCGGTAGTACTTGGTCTTGCCGGGTCTTGAACTGGCGACCAGTTGCCAAGCCAAGTCCCTATCGACTTCGCCACCACCGCCCCTCTATATCAGACACAATAAAAAAAATACAATTATGAAAATAAGACCAAAGGAAGACGGATACCTTGAAGATATCCTTCAGCTATTTAACGGCTTGGTTTGCCTTTGATATGTAACGATATGGCGTTCCTCGGTTTAGGGGGGTTGTTAGGGGGGGGGTTTCTTCATGCGTCCACGGCAGACGCATGCGGAGCCAGATGAGAAGCTCTGTTCCTCTGACAGCTGCTCTGAGTGGCTTTGGATAAAGCCATCAGCTTGAAATGGGATGTAAAAAGATAAATAATATATAAGGATACAAAAGCATATTTTAAACCTGTTAAGCCCCGCCCCCTTTTCTGCACGAAACTGTGTCTCTTAACGGGAAGAAACTCGGCTATCTTTTTTCCTTGTACGATGTGAGGGTCTAAGGACAGAGGGTCTGAGGACAGAGGGTCTGAGGACAGAGGGTCTAAAGACAGAGGGTCTGAGGACAGAGGGTCTGAGGGACAGAGGGACAGAGGGTCTGAGGGACAGAGGGTCTGAGGACAGAGGGTCTGAGGACAGAGGGTCTGAGGACAGAGGGTCTGAGGACAGAGGGTCTGAGGACAGAGGGTCTGAGGACAGAGGGTCTGAGGACAGAGGGTCTAAGGACAGAGGGTCTGAGGGTCTGAGGACAGAGTGTCTGAGGACAGAGGGTCTGAGGACAGAGAGTCTGAGGACAGAGAGTCTGAGGACAGAGGGTCTGAGGACAGAGGGACAGAGGGTCTAAGGACAGAGTGTCTAAGGACAGAGGGTCTGAGGACAGAGGGTCTAAGGACAGAAGGTCTGAGGACAGAGGGTCTAAGGACAGAAGGTCTGAGGACAGAGGGTCTGAGGACAGAGGGTCTGAGGACAGAGGGTCTGAGGACAGAAGGTCTGAGGACAGAGGGTCTGAGGACAGAGGGTCTGAGGACAGAGTGTCTGAGGACAGAGAGTCTGAGGACAGAGGGTCTGAGGACAGAGGGTCTGAGGACAGAGGGTCTGAGGACAGAGGGTCTGAGGACAGAGGGTCTGGATTTGGGGGAAGCTGGGTGAATCGGAACATGAGAGTACACAGGGACAGACAGCCAGAAAGACGGAGTGAGATGCCCCCCCCCCAACAGTCCAAGCCTATAGCAGCTAATCTAACGTGTCTACGTACATGCACTCCCTCAGGAGGGAAAAGGGAAGCAAGTAGGAAACAGAGGTGGACTTGGATCACAGTGTTAAGAAAGAAAAAAATAACCATGTTGTCGACGTGATGAATGTGATGCATCGTGGTCGTGGGTCAGAAGTCAGTCGGTCCTGGGCATCTTAAATACCGCTATATTTTTTAATGTTATTATTGTGTTCTTAAAATAGTTCTCTCTCTGTGTTTTTAATTTGAGCTTGACTCACATGTGCTCCAAGACATCAAGTCAAAGTCCTCGTGCGTGTCGACCTACGATTCTGATTGTTGACTAGTGCTGGGGGGAAACGATTATTTCGAAAACGATTAATCGGGCGATTATTTGATCGATTAGTCGACTGATCTAACGATTATTTTTCTGTTGTTCAATTCATAAAAAACGTAATGTAAAAATATTTTTTTCCCGATACTGTGTCTCAGGGCATCTTAATATTTAAGAAACTATTAACGTGTTATACCAGATTAACGGGAGAATCTCAGCTAACTGACGATACAAACCATTTTTACCAAAACAAAACACAAGTCTCATAAGAAGCATCTAAATGACCCATGAGCGAAACATGCTAACGGACATTGGCACAGAACTCAGATAAAAGTCCTTATTACTCATCGTAGCTGCACTTACAAGATATCCGATTAAAGCTGAGACTCCACAGATTATGTAGGTATATAGTATCATCACTGAGCGATCCGGACTCGCGACAGGGGAAGCAAATACAATCATCACAACACGTACCTTTACAGAGCTTCTAGGGAGATCGTCTCACCACCGTAGCTGTCAATCTGATCAACAGACGTGTTGAATGGCATTAAAACGAGAAAACACGCGGCTGAATCGGTTAATCCATAGGTGTTTAACGTCTATGTATAAAAAAAATGATTGAATTTATAATCCATAATTCCATTTTAATGTAAAAATCGGAGAGCAAATGCTAGCTGCTAACGGTAGCCACCACAGCTAGCTGCTAACGGTAGCCACCACAGCTAGCTGCTAACGGTAGCCACCACAGCTAGCTGCTAACGGTAGCCACCACAGCTAGCTGCTAACGGTAGCCACCACAGCTAGCTGCTAATGGTAGCCACCACAGCTAGCTGCTAACGGTAGCCACCACAGCTAGCTGCTAATGGTAGCCACCACAGCTAGCTGCTAATGGTAGCCACCACAGCTAGCTGCCGCTTTAAATGTTCCAACATAGCCGTTGTGCTCGTGTGATATGCCAACTCCATTTGGCAAAGACTGCAAATGACAATATCTTTGCGTTTTGGACTAACTTTAAAATATTCCCGTGCTTTTGAAGACCTAGGGCGAGATGTTTTCGTTTGAGGGCTTCGTGCGCAATCCTGTGAGGAGGAGGTGGCAGCCGTTTCAGTCTCCATTGTGTTTGAAGTGCGATTGCGAACGGCTTGTTGCTTTGGTTACACGCCCACGTGTGTGTAGCGACGCGTCGACGCGGAAATATGTCGTCGACGATATTATGAAGTCGACGCGTCGCTCCAGCACTACTGTTGACGAGGCCGGTAATAATAATAGCTTAGATTTAAATAGCTTCTTCCACGGGCCCCACGGTCGCTTTACGGAGAGAAACAGGAGCACGAACAAACACAAACAAAACAACAAATAAATTAGGGGCCGAAGGAACGGAGAGGAAGATTTCTCAAACCTCCGAGTAACCGTGGGAACAACCAGAGCAGAAGTTCTGATCCTCTGATCCGCTGACAGCTGGATGTAATGTGATCTACGCCCTCATGACTCAGAGGGAGAGGAGAGGAGAGGAGAGGAGAGGAGAGGAGAGGAGAGGAGAGGAGAGGAGAGGAGAGGAGAGAGAGGAGAAGAGAAGAGGAGAAGAGGAGAAGAGAGGAGAAGAGAAGAGGAGAGAGGAGAGGAGAGGAGAGGAGAGGAG
>CM070429.1:3315173-3377673 GCA_036324595.1 Champsocephalus gunnari | reverse complement strand
GCTAAAGGCGGCTAATGTTGGGCTATAAAGGAACTACAGCACGGTCACATGACTTCACGTCACCACCGCTAAGCTAAAGGAGGCTAATGTTGGGCTATAAAGGAACTACAGCACGGTCACATGACTTCACGTCACCTCCGCTAAGCTAAAGGTGGCTAATGTTGGGCTATAAAGGAACTACAGCACGGTCACATGACTTCACGTCACCACGGCTAAGCTAAAGGCGGCTAATGTTGGGCTATAAAGGAACTACAGCACGGTCACATGACTTCACGTCACCACCGCTAAGCTAAAGGAGGCTAATGTTGGGCTATAAAGGAACTACAGCACGGTCACATGACTTCACGTCTCCACCGCTAAGCTAAAGGAGGCTAATGTTGGGCTATACAGGAACTACAGCACGGTCACATGACTTCACGTCACCACCACTAAGCTAAAGGTGGCTAATGTTGGGCTATACAGGAACTACAGCACGGTCACATGACTTCACGTCACCACCGCTAAGCTAAAGGAGGCTAATGTTGGGCTATAAAGGAACTACAGCACGGTCACATGACTTCACGTCACCACCGCTAAGCTAATGGTGGCTAATGTTGGGCTATAAAGGAACTACAGCACGGTCACATGACTTCACGTCACCACCGCTAAGCTAAAGGTGGCTAATGTTGGGCTATAAAGGAACTACAGCACGGTCACATGACTTCACGTCACCACCGCTAAGCTAAAGGAGGCTAATGTTGGGCTATAAAGGAACTACAGCACGGTCACATGACTTCACTTCACCACCGCTAAGCTAAAGGAGGCTAATGTTGGGCTATAAAGGAACTACAGCGCGGTCACATGACTTCACGTAAAGTAAATGTTAGTTATCTTAAATGAGTGTCTTCTGGTTCTCTAGAGAAATGTTGTGAGATGTGCTTCATCATGCGGTTAATGTGTGTTGAAACATGTTGGGGAAACAAGTCGGAGAAGAAGAAGCCGAGTCATCACTGCTATTCTGCAGAACACACGGGGCTAAAGAAGCAATACTTTAACAAACTGTTAAATATTTAAGTATCAATCCATACTGAAAAAACCCCAAAGTAAAATCCTGAGAAAGTGTATTTTCTGTTAGCGTGGGAGTCCATTTCCTCCCGCTGCTGAGCTCCTAAGCCTGTTAGACACGCGCTTATTATGGGATGTCGCAATTAAAACTGGGAGCCAATGATTAATTTGTCACAGCTGCTCATTTCAGCGGAGATTACACTGACCACGTTTACTCAGACTCAGCTCCTCTCTTACCGCATCGAGACATATATATAAATCATACTCTGAAGGGAAAGGAGACATCGCTCTAATAAGGGTAAAAATAAACTGTCATTCTGCAAACTGGGAACATTTCGGAAGTAGTCGATGTTGACAATTGAATCTTTTTTTACATGGCTCCCAGAGACTCTCGACCTATATTTTAAAGTTTGTAATAAGGGGTAAGACGCATTGGTATCAGATGGCACAACTTAAAAACTTGGATTAAATTATTAATTTTTCAATATATATATAAAACATATTCTGAAAGGGAAAGGAGACATCGCTCTAATGCAGGGGTGCCCAACCTTTTTAGAGAGTGTGGGCTGGGGGGCTAGCGAACTGTCAACTGTCGGTGCAACTTCAATGATGCCTTTTTTAAAAACATAAAAAATGAATCGGCGAATCGAGCCGGCGCTTGACGACCGGCTGTTCTCCGGATGGCCAGTCCGCGGAGGGTGGCAAATACATACCGGAAGTAAACAAAGACGTGCAACGGGCCGGTGTTCCCACGGGAAACAAAACTTAAAATATTAATTGAAACAACCTCATCTCTTAAAATTCACATCTTATTATGAATTGGTGTCGTCACGGTACCAACATTTTGGTTTCGATACCAAAGTCAAGAATTGCGATTCCGATTCTTTTTCGATACTTTTCTTTAAAAAAGGGAAACGGTCTTAAATGTGCTTTATTTCACACCAGAAGCAGAACACACACTTTTAAACAATGAGAACAATAAATTAAATAAATGACTAGAATTTGTATTAAATACAATTTAAGCATCATCGATAAACTACTTTTTAGTTTTTCGTTTCTGGCGCTTTCTGTCAACAAGCCGAGGCGCAGCGGCAGTTGCACTCCCACTCGCTTTCTCACATGCTCTGGCAGCTAGCGCGTGCACGAGAGAGGGGAGGGACTTAGAGCGTGCTTGAGAGAGGGGAGGGACTTAGAGCGTGCACGAGAGAGGGGAGGGACTTAGAGCGTGCTTGAGAGAGGGGAGGGACTTAGAGCGTGCACGAGAGAGGGGAGGGACTTGGAGCGTGCACGAGAGAGGAGAGGGACTTAAAGCGTGCTTGAGAGGGGAGGGACTTAGAGCGTGCTTGAGAGGGAGGGACTTAGAGCGTGCTTGAGAGGGGAGGGACTTGGAGCGTGCACAAGAGAGGGGAGGGACTTGGAGCGTGCACAAGAGAGGGGAGGGACTTGGAGCGTGCTTGAGAGAGGGGAGGGACTTGGTGCGTGCACGAGAGAGGGGAGGGACTTGGAGCGTGCACGAGAGAGGGTGCACTTAGTGCGTGCACGAGAGAGGGGAGGGACTTAGAGCGTGCTTGAGAGGGGAGGGACTTAGAGCGTGCTTGAGAGGGGAGGGACTTACAGCGTGCTTGAGAGGGGAGGGACTTAGAGCGTGCACGAGAGAGGGGAGGGACTGAGAGCGTGCACGAGAGAGGGGAGGGACTGAGAGCGTGCACGAGAGAGGGGAGGGACTTGGAGCGTGCACGAGAGAGGGGAGGGACTTAGAGCGTGCACGAGAGAGGGAGGGACTTAGAGCGTGCTTGAGAGGGGAGGCACATGGAGCGTGCTTGAGAGGGGAGGGACTTAGAGCGTGCTTGAGAGGGGAGGGACTTAGAGCGTGCTTGAGAGGGGAGGGACTTAGAGCGTGCTTGAGAGGGGAGGGACTTGGAGCGTGCTTGAGAGGGGAGGGACTTGGAGCGTGCACGAGAGAGGGGAGGGACTTAGAGCGTGCACGAGAGAGGGGAGGGACTTAAAGGGTGCTTGAGAGGGGAGGCACTTGGAGCGTGCTTGAGAGGGGAGGCACTTAGAGCGTGCACGAGAGAGGGGAGGGACTTAGAGCGTGCTTGAGAGGGGGGAGGGGCTTGGAGCGTGCACGAGAGAGGGGAGGCACTTGAGCGTGCTTGAGAGGGGAGGGACTTAGAGCGTGCTTGAGAGGGGAGGCACTTAGAGCGTGCACAAGAGAGGGGAGGGACTTAGAGCGTGCTTGAGAGGGGAGAGACTGCAGGCAGGGAGTGGAAGCAGAGCGCTGAACACACACGGCTCTTATTGAAACAGTGCTTTTCCCCGTCATTCTTAAAGTACCGATACTAATGAAACGGAGGAATCGTAACGTTTTTAACGGCAGGGTATCGCGGTACCTTTCAAGTATCGGTACACCGTGCAACACTACAATGAATGAAACATGCAGAAACTTATAATTATGTAGTCACATGTTTAACTCTGTTACATGTGCACGCAACGAACAGAAGAGCGTAGGGCAGAATCAGGAGGGAATCCCGTCTCGTAGCGTTTGTGCACTGTTTTGAAATGCCGCTCCTAAATGACCCTTCTTCGATGAAGCCTCGCTCGCATTGCAGACGAGAGACAGATGGACTTTGAATTGGAATAGATACAAAAATAATAATCATCCCACTCGGAGTGAAAATATATATTTTGGGCTTTTTTGCTTCAGCCATAATTGCGGTCTTGTGTGTGTGTGCGGACTGTCACTCCTGTTGCCACGGACAACGTCAGCGAAACTAGTGCCCACTTCCCACCAGCCACGCCCCGACGCATGGGGTCAGGCCAATCACAAAGCTTCAAGTGCATTATTCTGGCACAGGAAGATTATGTTACAGGACATTAACGATACAACAGAATATTGTTGTTCTATTTTTAGACGCGTCTCGCGGTCGACCCGGGCACCCCTGCTCCAATGGAGCTATAAAACTGTCCTTCTGCAAACTGGGAACCTTTCGGCTAACTGTCCAAGTTGATGTTGACGATTGAGTCTTCTCTACATGCTATATTTAAAGACATAAATACGCACGTGTGTCTGTAAAGCCTGCTAAAAGTCATAATACACATTCCCAGTGTTGCTACAATAAATCAACTTGATCCTTGTTTCAAACTATGCCTCCTCGAATCTGATGTTTAGTGTGAAATAAGTCAAAATGCTGAAAACGCAGGCGTTGACAAAGCGTTCAGATGTCTGTTATTTGGCTTCTTTAACTATTCTCCCTATCGATATCTAATCGAGGCCTCATCTTCCCTAAGCCATGAAACATGAGGAAGCTCTTCTTGGGTTCAACAGTAGTGCAGATAAAGGCGGTTGCTCCTGTTTTAGAGGCGATATTAAAAAGAGATTACATTCCCAGGAGCATAACTGTCCTCGTTATCCATTCACCGCTTAATCTCGGCATTAACGTACAGGCGGAAAAACCACATAAGCAAATCTGATATCAAAGTGTTTTCAGTTGTTTAAAGAGGCCTTATTCTGCTTTATGTGGTCTTCCCTTTCCGATAGTGTGTTGTATAGACCTTCCAGAAAATCCTTGATTATGCGATTTAAACATGCGGGGTTTGCATGTGATTTTATGCGGTGAAATTGCGGGAAGTTGTGAAATATGCGTAAAGAATTTTAAAAATCTGCGCCATTTTGCTGATTATGCGGTAAATTATACGATCGCTTAATCGCGTTTTTCTGGAGGGTCTAGTTCGATAGGTTTTAATGTAAATGGTCTGCAAAGGCTAACATTCCTGTGTTCCCTCTCCCAAAGGCCTCCATTGGACTCCTTTGTTTACTTCCGTTAATAGTGACATCACTATGGAACGCTCGCTCCTATTGGCTAGCGCTTTCACACCAAGTACTTAGCCGGTACTTAGTCCCCCCGAACTCTTTAGTCCCTGGAACTATCTAGTTAATCGCCGGAGTACTTTTCCCTGAGGGAGGGTTACGCAAATGAAGTCGCTGACATCACTTCTTCTGCTTTGGGTTCACGGCGTATACTGCCACCCGAAGTCCCCGGCCGGAAGTCCCCGGAGTTGGAGTCCACCTCCACTGGTTGCCGGTCAAGTTCCGCATAACTTATAAAGTCCTCCTCCTGACCTACAAGTCCCTCCATGCCCTCGCCCCCCAGTACCTATCGGACATCCTCCGCCCACATGCCACACCCCGGAACCTGCGGTCCTCAGACTCTGGCCTGCTCACCACCCCCCGCACCAAACTGAGAACCTTCGGGGACAGAGCCTTCAGCGTGGCAGCCCCCCCCCTCTGGAACGCTCTCCCTGCGGAGATTCGCAACATCCCCACGCTGGACGCCTTCAAAGGACCCTCAAGTCCCATCTGTTCATGAAGGCTTTCGGCCCTTAAATCGATCTGTTGTTTTGTCTGTCTGACCTTTGTTTTGTTTGTGCTCGCCCTATTCCTGTAAAGCGACCTTGGGTCCCTTGAAAGGCGCTATAGAAATCTCAGTTATTATTATTATTATTATTATTATTAAAGCCAGAACGCCGACACCTCCTCATCTCCACCGCTCCCACGTTTTCTTTTGTGTTGCCATAAGTTATTCTCTCTCCGTTGGTGCGCGGGGCTAATGCTAATGCTAATAATGCTAATGCCAGCAAATAAAATGGAGGCTTCACAAAACTTGTCCGAGTTTTACGGGGCGTGGTTTGCAATTCGCCCAGCCAATCAGAAATTGTTAGCGTGGCCGACACACCCACGAACCATTTCCTCCTCAAAGTACCACCTCTCCAGCAGGGACTATCTGGGGGTGAAAAGGTGTGCGCGAACTAGGGACTAGTTCCAGATCCTTTTTGGTGTGAAACCAAATCTCCCCCCTATCGGCCTAGTTCGGGGGGGAGAAGTACTCCGGTGTGAAAGCGCCTACTGTACGTGATAGGCTAAGGGGCGGGACATCTGTACGCGGTTGAAAGATTAGCTGTACATCTAAAACAAACAAACATGGATAGCTTTATGTTTAACCCTCTGAAGTCGACGCTTAAAAAAGTTTTCCACACTCTCGCGGGAATATCTCCCCGACGGAGCGAGCTTAAGTTTCACTTTCGATTGCACGATAAAGCCCAGTGCGGCACCTTCGTCACAGGTGTTGCCGCTTGTCTGTACCATTTTCAGGCGATTTGTAATCTGTTCTAGAAAAACGATTGTGCAGCACAGCCCAACATGTCAACGCCTAATTTTAACGCTGTGACCTTTGACCCTCCCTCAGGACGTCCACTCTCAGGGCGAGGTGATCGCCTGTCTGGAGAAAGGTTTGGTCCGGGAGGCGGAGGAGCAGCCGGGGGCTCATCCAATCAAAGAGGAGTGCAAGAAGTCCATCATGAGGGTCGCAGAACTCAGCTCCGACGACTTCCACCTCGACAGATACCTGTACTTCTCCTGCCGAGACGACCGCGAGCGCTTCTGTGAAAAGGTGAGGACTTACCCGAGGACGCAGGAAACGTCTTTTATAACGGATGATTTTAAATCCATCCAGATGTAGTACTTTAACATAATAGCTGATTTTGAGTCCTCTTGCTTTCCTATTAACTCTAATATGTCATTTATTTTCATACCGTTTTCGATTTCTTCCGTGAAAACGTGAGAAATGTTGAATTGAAAAAAATTGAAATGCTAGAATATATCAAAGTGCGCATGTCACGCTTTGAGGGGTTATAAGATTATTTGTATCTCATTTGTGCGAAACAAGCCTTCGACAGAGACGCTACGAAGTAAGAAAGAAAGTCAATATACAAGAGAAATCCTTCCCAAATGCAGGAACAGAGCTACTTCGTCCTCGGGGGATAAAATGGCCTTCGACCCAGAACACAGCTCACACTATAAAGGAGAGAGAAAAGCCAACTGGTCCCACCCTTAAATTCTCTTCGGCATCATCCAAACATCCCCACCTTTAAACCGTAAAACCCCCTTCAATCCGGAGGGACGGTTTTGATGTAAGAATACAGATTTGTTGCCAGGAATACACAAATGAATGTAATGGAGTTTTGGCGATTAGGCCCCGTTGTGCGGGAGTATCATTCGGGAGGGGAGAACCGACCCGAAAAGATGAAGACCCCCCGGGGGTCTGAAGGGGAGCTAACCCTGGTGGTGGTGAATGGATGGTTGGGGTCGGTCTGAAGGGGAGTGGCTTAGCTTGACCCTGGTGGTGGTGAATGGATGGTTGGGGTCGGTCTGAAGGGGAGGGGCTTAGCTTGACCCTGGTGGTGGTGAATGGATGGTTGGGGTCGGTCTGAAGGGGAGTGGCTTAGCTTGACCCTGGTGGTGGTGAATGGATGGTTGGAGTCGGTCTGAAGGGGAGTGGCTTAGCTTGACCCTGGTGGTGGTGAATGGATGGTTGGGTCGGTCTGAAGGGGGGGCTTAGCTTGACCCTGGTGGTGGTGAATGGATGGTTGGTTCGGTCTGAAGGGGAGTGGCTTAGCTTGACCCTGGTGGTGGTGAATGGATGGTTGGCATCGGTCTGAAGGGGAGTGGCTTAGCTTAACCCTGGTGGTGGTGAATGGATGGTTGGGGTCGGTCTGAAGGGGAGGGGCTTAGCTTGACCCTGGTGGTGGTGAATGGATGGTTGGGGTCGGTCTGAAGGGGAGTGGCTTAGCTTAACCCTGGTGGTGGTGAATGGATGGTTGGGGTCGGTCTGAAGGGGAGTGGCTTAGCTTGACCCTGGTGGTGGTGAATGGATGGTTGGAGTCGGTCTGAAGGGGAGTGGCTTAGCTTGACCCTGGTGGTGGTGAATGGATGGTTGGGTTCGGTCTGAAGGGGAGGGGCTTAGCTTGACCCTGGTGGTGGTGAATGGATAGTTGGCGTCAGTCTGAAGGGGAGGGGCTTAGCTTGACCCTGGTGGTGGTGAATGGATGGTTGGGGTCGGTCTGAAGGGGAGTGGCTTAGCTTAACCCCGGTGGTGGTGAATGGATAGTTGGGTTCTGTCTGAAGGGGAGGGGCTTAGCTTGACCCTGGTGGTGGTGAATGGATGGTTGGGTTCGGTCTGAAGGGGAGGGGCTTAGCTTGACCCTGGTGGTGGTGAATGGATGGTTGGGGTCGGTCTGAAGGGGAGGGGCTTAGCTTGACCCTGCTGGTGGTGAATGGATGGTTGGGTTCGGTCTGGAGGGGAGTGGCTTAGCTTGACCCTGGTGGTGGTGAATGGATAGTTGGGGTCGGTCTGAAGGGGAGTGGCTTAGCTTGACCCTGGTGGTGGTGAATGGATGGTTGGGTTCGGTCTGAAGGGGAGTGGGCTTAGCTTGACCCTGGTGGTGGTGAATGGATGGTTGGGTCGGTCTGAAGGGGAGGGGCTTAGCTTGACCCTGGTGGTGGTGAATGGATGGTTTGGGTCGGTCTGAAGGGGAGGGGCTTAGCTTGACCCTGGTGGTGGTGAATGGATGGTTGGCGTCAGTCTGAAGGGGAGGGGCTTAGCTTGACCCTGGTGGTGGTGAATGGATGGTTGGGGTCGGTCTGAAGGGGAGTGGGCTTAGCTTGACCCTGGTGGTGGTGAATGGATGGTTGGGGTTCGGTCTGAAGGGGAGGGGCTTAGCTTGACCCTGGTGGTGGTGAATGGATGGTTGGGGTTCGGTCTGAAGGGGAGGGGCTTAGCTTGACCCTGGTGGTGGTGAATGGATGGTTGGGGTCGGTCTGAAGGGGAGGGGCTTAGCTTGACCCTGGTGGTGGTGAATGGATGGTTGGGTTCGGTCTGAAGGGGATGGCTTAGCTTGACCCTGGTGGTGGTGAATGGATGGCCGTGTCTCAAATTCAGGGGCTGCATCCTTCGAAGGGTGCATTCGTACACCGCTTACGTCACTTCCGCCGAAAGAAGGCTGTCCCAATTCAAAAGAAGACGAGACTCCTCTGAATGCGGCCCACGAATGCAGCCTACTTTTCTCCCAATTTGAAGGATACATCTGATGTACACTCCGCGGCCTACCATATCCCAGGGTGCAATGCGCGCAGGGAAGAGGGAGTTTTTTTTCAAATGAAATGGCTTCCGGTCTCCCCAGCAGCGAGCAAAGGAATCAGTAATAAATGTGAGTATTGGGTTTTAACTTACTTTAAATTAACTGACGTCACCCACCTCAAACCCAAGGGGCATTAAAACGTACATTTTCGTTAAATAACACGGATACATATGTGACGCTAACTAGCTAGCTGGACGTACTGCACTGTTTGTTTACACTTATATTTTAATTCAATTCAGGAGTTTACTAAAGTCATACAGAGAGGCTAGATAAGTTATACTTTATGTTACATACATAGACCAAAGTGAAAACATTTAGACCGGTAGAGCCTACAGTACGGTGGGATTTATAAAACGCTACCCTGACGTGTAGCTGCTGTTAGCTTTGTACAACATTACACCCTTTGTGTTCAGCTCTGCTTTGAGGTGGGGCTGAAAGAAAAGCCTATTTTCAATATTTCCACCAGATTTGATCATCTTTTATTTAGGTTAAAGTGTATTTAATGTATCCTGATCGATGTTAGTGTGTGCTGTCGAAGGGATGCACGTGTGACCGTCACTTCATCTCTTTAGTTTTTAAAAAACCAGAACAGGACATCATTTTAAATGATCCTCGAGGGATTGTTTGTCTGAAATGCTGAGTTACATTTTGCAATAATACGTCTGCAACCCCGTGTCTAATATGATTAGTTCACTTTTTTATTTTTCTCTTGTTTTTCTCTGTAATTAGGACAATTCTGGAGAAATGGATCTGCTGGAGGAGGACCCCGAACCCCAGCGGATCATCAGGACAGAGCTCCATCCACCTGGACCCCCCGTGGTGCTGGAGAAGGACCCCTAACCCCAGCGGATCATCACTATCCACCTAGACCCCCGAGGTGCTGGAGGAGGACCCCTAACCCCAGAGGATCATCACTATCCACCTGGACCCCCCGAGGTGCTGGAGGAGGACCCCTAACCCCAGAGGATCATCAGGACAGAGCTCCATCCACCTGGACCCCCGAGGTGCTGGAGAAGGACCCCGAACCCCAGCGGATCATCAGGACAGAGCTCCATCCACCTGGACCCCCCGAGGTGCTGGAGAAGGACCCCTAACCCCAGCGGATCATCACTATCCACCTGGACCCCCCGAGGTGCTGGAGGAGGACCCCTAACCCCAGCGGATCATCACTATCCACCTGGACCCCCGAGGTGCTGGAGGAGGACCCCTAACCCCAGCGGATCATCAGGACAGAGCTCCATCCACCTGGACCCCCCGAGGTGCTGGAGAAGGACCCCTAACCCCAGCGGATCATCACTATCCACCTGGACCCCCGAGGTGCTGGAGGAGGACCCCTAACCCCAGCGGATCATCACTATCCACCTGGACCCCCCGAGGTGCTGGAGAGGACCCCTAACCCCAGCGGATCATCAGGACAGAGCTCCATCCACCTGGACCCCCGAGGTGCTGGAGAAGGACCCCTAACCCCAGCGGATCATCACTATCCACCTGGACCCCCGAGGTGCTGGAGGAGGACCCCTAACCCCAGCGGATCATCACTATCCACCTGGACCCCCCGAGGTGCTGGAGGAGGACCCCTAACCCCAGCGGATCATCACTATCCACCTGGACCCCCGAGGTGCTGGAGGAGGACCCCTAACCCCAGCGGATCATCACTATCCACCTGGACCCCCGAGGTGCTGGAGGAGGACCCCTAACCCCAGCGGATCATCACTATCCACCTGGACCCCCCGAGGTGCTGGAGGAGGACCCCTAACCCCAGCGGATCATCACTATCCACCTGGACCCCCCGAGGTGCTGGAGGAGGACCCCTAACCCCAGCGGATCATCAGGACAGAGCTCCATCCACCTGGACCCCCCGAGGTGCTGGAGAAGGACCCCTAACCCCAGCGGATCATCAGGACAGAGCTCCATCCACCTGGACCCCCCGAGGTGCTGGAGAAGGACCCCTAACCCCAGCGGATCATCAGGACAGAGCTCCATCCACCTGGACCCCCCGTGGTGCTGGAGGAGGACCCCTAACCCCAGCGGATCATCAGGACAGAGCTCCATCCCACCTGGACCCCCCGTGGTGCTGGAGAAAGCAAAGCGGCGATCAGGAGCATCCTCCACAGACCTCTGCTTACTGCCGTCCTACAGACTTGCGTCTTACTTTCAGAATTTGATTTTGTGCATGTCCTTTCTTTTAATAGATATCTAACGGTTATAGCTCGAGTCCGTCTGATTCCCCAAACAGCTGCTTCTATACTTGCTGCACACACAATACAAATAATCAACTCCATAAATACACTTCTGCTGATATCTGTGTGACTGCCGTGTTAAATAACATGATTGATTTCCTCTGTCTCAATCATTAATAATAAAAATTCCTTACATTTATTATAGCGCTTTTTCAATGACTCACATTACACACACATCATACATGCAATGGTCAAACTGTGGACAATACCCACAGGAGCACAGCGGAGTCTTTCAATGAAGAAAGTTATAATAATAATAGAAGACATGAAGCTGCAGAGAGAGGATGCATATATTCTTACCTCTACTTTGTGATGAGATGAAAATACAATATTAAATTGTAATTGTTCATTTCATTTACTGAGGTTTTAAAGATTATTTACATGTGTACATAAGCAGTGGAATAATAGGGTATCTCCAGGTCATTCAACTGTCTTCAGTTTAATTTTATTAATACAAGAAATAGGTCATAGAAAATGTTTAATTGTGTGTTTCAGCAGAGCAGGGGGGCACGGTGCTGCGGGACCTGGAGGTGCTGACCAGTGGGGCATCATCTGGGCTGGGTTAGGGGAAGAAGGAGAATATAAACTGTTATAATCACAGCTATTAAGATTAGAACACTACTATTGTTGACAATCAATCTATACAACGTGCTTTTGTTCATTTAAAAAACACATTGTTTTATTAGTACAGAAAAATTAAGACTTATTTTAAATATGAAATAATATGATTAAATTACATCAGCTATATATAATTTACTTGTTAACTTACGAATGTAACATTACTGGGGGCTAAAGGAACAGCTTCATCTTATTTACCTGGCCATGGTCCTCTTTAATTCATCGCCGACGGTGATCTCCCAAACATTTAAAAGTAAAGTTTCTGGATCCTTTTCAGCTGAGTTAGCTTGTAAGCTACTTTGCTAGCAGGCTGCTGGAGCAGCGCGTATCACGTGACGTAAATACGAAGCGCTCCGTAGGCTAGACCGTCTCATTTTGTAGGCCGCTCGGTCCAGCCTACCTGGTCTACGTGGGCTGGGTCCTCCGTGGACCGCGTAGGCTGCGCACTCCGAAGGGTGCAGCCCCTGAATTGAGACACGGCCGATAGCTGGGTTCGGTCTGAAGGGGAGGGGCTTAGCTTGACCCTGGTGGTGGTGAATGGATGGTTGGGTTCGGTCTGAAGGGGAGGGGCTTAGCTTGACCCTGGTGGTGGTGGTGAATGGATGGCTGGGTTCGGTCTGAAGGGGAGGGGCTTAGCTTGACCCTGGTGGTGGTGAATGGATAGTTGGCGTCGGTCTGAGGGGGAGGGGCTTAGCTTGACCCTGGTGGTGGTGAATGGATGGCTGGGTTCGGTCTGAAGGGGAGGGGCTTAGCTTGACCCTGGTGGTGGTGAATGGCTAGTTGGCGTCGGTCTGAGGGGGAGGGGCTTAGCTTGACCCTGGATTCAGAGGGACAGGAGGTGAAAAGGGGAGGAGGAGGGTTGCGTCGAGTCACCTGAAAGGACAGCTGTCAGAGGGGAGAGCAGATTTAAAAGGTTTAGCAGAGCGCTATGATAGGCTTGTGGGAATAGAGCGAAGGGATTGGTTAAGCTGGGGAGTGACGCCCCCCACGTATTGAGGGGAGAGAGAGGAGTAACATGGAAATAGTAAATGAAGAGTAAAGACGGTCTCCCAGGTTGAACTTGCGCTGAGCTTCATATTTATTTATTTAACCATTTAAAAACCCACCTTTCACTTCCTTTACCTGCTGAAATGTAAACCCTTATTACGTCTCTGTTAAACACAAACAAGACTACAAATACAATTTAACAGAGTAAAAGGCAATCCGAGCATAAGACTAAATGTTTCAAATGATTACAAGATCATTGGAGTTACTTCATTTGGCTGTAACTCCATCATATTCAATGTTGCTTTGTGATATTGGTTCTATACGAATAAAGTTTGATTTGATTGACGACACAGGAAACGTCTTTCATAGAGTTACGGATGATTTTAAATGCATCCAGATGTATGCTTTTTGAGTCCTTGCTCTCCTATCAACACTAATATCATTTATTTTCAGACCGTTTTAGACTTTTTGGGGTTTTAATATATTTTTTAAATCCTGCAGAAACTGTGAAGTTGTAAGTCATCCTTTTTAGAGTCATCTAGAGTTATGGCTTTCTTTCTGAAGTCCATGGTTGATTTATATGTATGTCTCTTTTCAGACGCTGGCCGGAGAGGGGCGGGTTTACAAATGCCTCTTTAATCACAAGTTTGAGGAGACGATGTCTGAGAAGGTGAGTGCTGGAGATGGATTCACAAATACTTCAGTTTTAAGAAGTCTTAAATAGTGATGAATTACTCGATTTCGTCCATGTGTAATTTCCCTTTCATTCATTCGCTTTTAGAAGGGGCAATTATATATTAAAATGTAATTAATTATATATTACACTGACCAAAACACACCTCTTCAGACTGGCTTTTAATCTGTGAATTATGCTGTATTGCTGTTTTAATAACTTTTAAATTCTATTTTATCACCACTGTAAAGCAATGTATTATTGAGAGAGAGAGAGAGAGAGAGAGAGAGAGAGAGAGAGAGAGAGAGAGAGAGAGAGAGAGAGAGAGAGAGAGAGAGAGAGAGAGAGAGAGAGAGAGAGAGAGAGAGAGAGAGAGAGAGAGAGAGAGAGAGAGAGAGAGAGAGAGAGAGAGAGAGAGAGAGAGAGAGAGAGAGAGAGAGAGAGAGAGAGAGAGAGAGAGAGAGAGAGAGAGAGAGAGAGAGAGAGAGAGAGAGAGAGAGAGAGAGAGAGAGAGAGAGAGAGAGAGAGAGAGAGAGAGAGAGAGAGAGAGAGAGGAGAGAGAGAGAGAGAGAGAGAGAGAGAGAGAGAGAGAGAGAGAGAGAGAGAGAGAGAGAGAGAGAGAGAGAGAGAGAGAGAGAGAGAGAGAGAGAGAGAGAGAGAGAGAGAGAGAGAGAGAGAGAGAGAGAGAGAGAGAGAGAGAGAGAGAGAGAGAGAGAGAGAGAGAGAGAGAGAGAGAGAGAGAGAGACTTCGCCATCCTAAGGCCAAACAAAAGTAAATACAAATACGTGTACATAATAATATATGCATACATAGCCACAGGCACAGTTCAAATTTACTTTGTAACCATTTGAAATGTACTTGAGAATGTTCCTGAACGATGTGGAGCGGTGCAGAGTGTTGTGTCTGGATGCTTTCAAATTTCAGACTTGATCTGACAAATAAAGTAATATCGTAAATTATAAAAATGTACCTGAAATTGACCGACCCTGAAACCCTTGAAATGGTTTGGAGTATAAATATAAAGAGACTCCCCCACCCTGTATTTGACCCTCTGTGTGTCCTCAGTGCCGCGAGGCCCTCACCACCCGGCAGAAGCTCATCGCTCAGGACTACAAGGTGAGCTACTCGCTGGCCAAAGCCTGCAAATCAGACCTGAGGAAATACCGCTGCAGCGCCGACAGCAACGTGCCGAGAGCCAGAGAGGCGAGGCTGAGCTACCTGCTGCTCTGCCTGGAGTCCGCCGTGCACAGAGGTACCAAGCACCTGCGCTTACTTCCATTAGCCTCAGGTTTTAAGCGTTTTTTAAGAATAACTTGGGGCAGGGGTGTCAAACTCAAGGCCCGGGGGCCACATTCGGTCCGCGACTTCATTTTATGTGGCCCCACAAGAGCTTGCAAAGAATATAATATGATTATTATACGGTTACATGCTACAGAAGCACGTTGCCCATAAACTACATGTCCCACAATGCATCTGGAATATGACTTTTTTTCATAGAATTCCTTTTTCTCCAGAATTTGGCTTTTCTTTTTAAATCATTTTGGGACATACGCACTGAAGAGACTTGCAATTATTTGCCCTGGACTTCTGCTTTCAGACGTAGTTAATTATGAAGTTACTACCCTATGCGATGATAATCCAATGCAGAGGCAATAACATTATTTTATATATATGATATATTTATATATGTATTTTTATATAGTCTTAAAGTTACAACCGGCCCTTTGAGTGCAACCATAATGCTGATGTGGCCCGCGATGAAATTGAGTTTGACACCCCTGACTTAGGGCAACAAATATATCTACATTGTGGGGGAAACGTCTGTAGCAATTGGGAGTCGGGACTCAGAGACACGAGGAGAGCTGGAGCTTTGATGGCAAACACCGACGGTTTATTTGGAGCTTCGGCCGGAGAATTCACGAGACGGGTCATGAGCCACGAGTTGACCGCACGGTAGAGAAGCCACATCAATTCTGAAGAACTCTTCTGTAGCTCCAGGTTTTAACTACCGTACTTTTCGGACTATAAGCCGCGGCTTTTTTCCCCATTTTGTTTGTACCGCTAACGGCCACTAGGGGACCTCCTACATCTATGGATTTTACAGGTGAAATTAACCACCTTTAACGCTACGGGCTCTAGGACCGGTCCGCGCCCGCCACCTTTAAGCGGCGGGCTCCAGCAGGAGAAGCTGGAGGCCGGAAAAGAGTAGGTAGCGCCAAAGTAAAAGTGGAACCGAGAGACGGAACGAGAGCGAGACAGACGGACAGTTTAGCTGCTGCGGCTTATATGCAGGTGCGCTTTATAGTCCGGAAAGTACGGTACATTGAGAGTGTAATAATCAACATTCTTTATCAGCGAGACTAAACAAAGATGGACCCTGAATCTAGCTGGAGCTGTCGTCCGTAGAAAAGAAGCTTCTAGGCGCTCGTCATGAGCTGCAACAACAATGCGCCCAAGCGGCCCCTCCTTGAGAGAGATAGCAGCGATACCCAAGGCCGTCGACCTGTGCTCTGGGAAAGAGACGGTGGAGGGGGAACATTATGAACTGTCAAAGGCTGAATTCCTAAGCAAATTATTCCCCGACATAAATAAGTAAATACCCAAAAATATATAAATGATACAAAGACAGCACAGAGGTACCGAACACCTGGTCTCCTCACATTAACCTCAGCTGGCAGCTCCTCGTCACATCGTCGTGTATTAACTCTGAGGACGAAGAGCTTTTCTTCACATGTTAGGCTCGTCTGGGCTTCAGCTAAGATATCATCATGTGTCGGCTACATGTCACATGGATTACTACGATACTGTTACTACTACTGATACTGTTACTACTGCTACTACTACTACTACTACTACTACTACTACTACTTACTACTACTACTGATACTGTTACTACGGTTACTACTACTACTACTACTACTACTACTACTACTACTACTACTACTGATACTGTTACTACGGTTACTACTACTACTACTACTACTAATACTGATACTGTTACTACGGTTACTACTGCTGCTACTACTACTACTACTACTACTACTACTACTGATACTGTTACTACGGTTACTACTACTACTACTACTACTACTACTACTACTACTACTACTACTACTACTACTGATACTGTTACTACGGTTACTACTACTACTACTACTACTACTACTACTACTACTACTAATACTGATACTGTTACTACGGTTACTACTACTACTACTACTACTACTACTGATACTGTTACTACGGTTACTACTACTACTGATACTGTTACTACGGTTACTACTACTACTACTACTACTACTGATACTGTTACTACGGTTACTACTACTACTACTGATACTGCTACTACTACTACTGATACTGTTACTACGGTTACTACTACTGATATGAGAGTTTTCAGTCTGTGGCTCTCAGTGTGGTTTTATCTCTCATTAGTTTATATATTGATGCACTTTTGGTCGACTCGGTTTAAATGTGCTACAGAAATATAGTTGGGTGGATATCTTCTAAAATACTACGGGTCGAGTGTTTACTGACAGCCTTTCTTCCTTTGTGTGTGTGTGTGTGTGTGTGTGTGTGTGGTGTGTGTGTGTGTCTTCCTGTGTGTGTGTGTGTGTGTGTGTGTGTGTGTGTCTTCCTGTGTGTGTGTGTGTCTTCCTGTGTGTGTGTGTGTGTGTGTGTGTGTGTGTCTTCCTGTGTGTGTGTGTGTGTGTGTCTTCCTGTGTGTGTGTGTGTGTCTTCCTGTGTGTGTGTGTGTGTGTGTCTTCCTGTGTGTGTGTGTGTGTGTGTGTGTGTCTTCCTGTGTGTGTGTGTGTGTGTGTGTGTGTGTGTCTTCCTGTGTGTGTGTGTGTGTGTGTGTGTGTGTGTGTGTGTCTTCCTGTGTGTGTGTGTCTTCCTGTGTGTGTGTGTCTTCCTGTGTGTGTGTGTGTGTCTTCCTGTGTGTGTGTGTCTTCCTGTGTGTGTGTGTCTTCCTGTGTGTGTGTGTGTGTGTGTGTGTGTGTGTGTGTGTGTGTGTCTTCCTGTGTGTGTGTGTGTGTGTGTGTGTGTGTGTCTTCCTGTGTGTGTGTGTGTGTGTGTGTGTGTGTGTGTGTGTGTGGTGTGTGTGTGTCTTCCTGTGTGTGTGTGTGTGTGTGTGTGTGTGTGTGTGTGTGTGTGTCTCTTCCTCTGTGTGTGTGTGTGTGTGTCTTCCTGTGTGTGTGTGTGTGGTGTGTCTGTGTGTGTGTGTTTCTGTCTGTGTGTGTGTGTGTCTTCCTGTGTGTGTGTGTCTTCCTGTGTGTGTGTCTTCCTGTGTGTGTGTGTCTTCCTGTGTGTGTGTGTGTGTGTGTCTTCCTGTGTGTGTGTCTCCCCGTGTCTTCCAGGTCGTGTGGTCAGCGGCGAGTGTCAGGGCGAGATGATGGACTACCGGCGCATGCTGATGGAGGACTTCTCTCTGAGCCCTGAGATCGTGCTGCACTGCCGCAGCGAGATCGAGGGCCACTGCTCCGGCCTGCACCGCAAGGGCCGCACGCTGCACTGCCTGATGCGGGTCGGGCGGGGCGACATGGGCGCCATCGACCCCAACTGCCAACGGGCGGTGAGTCGGCTTCGTGTTATCGATGTGTGGAGAGAAACCGGCTCAGTTATGTCTGAAGGATTTAGCGTCTGTCGTACCGTGCGGAGGGTTCGCGTAGGGCCGTGCAATTAATCGTATTTTAATCCACAATTACGAAAACTATAATTAAAAAACGATTATTTAGCTCTGCTAGGTTGTGACCGTGCACTGCAACATATCTGCTTTTAGTTATCATATTTAGATATGTTTAGTAGCTTGTTGAAGTGCGCTCCAAAAATATTTGTTGATCTTGGTATTTATTATTTTGATATTATTTATTTAAATATATCATTTATTTAATTTATTCGTTTTTCAGTTGAATTCTACGTTCAGGGTGATCGACAGTTAAACAGATACCGTTCAAATTATTATTTTAATTTGTTTTAAAGTTCAATAAATGGATGTTTTCAAAGTGAGTGAATAATCGTGATATCAATTATTGACCAAAATAATATGATTTTTGCCATAAGCGCACAGCCCTAGGTTCGCGTCTCGCAGCAGGCGGCGCGTCGGCTTCTACAGCAACGAAGTGTTTGTGCTCCACTACTGAAAGAACCCAGGCTTCATTACGTCACTATGGTATTCTCAATAATAACAACAATAGATTACATTTGTATATCGCCTTTAAGGGACCCGAGCAGGGCCGCTTTACGTGGTACTCAAACACGAGGGGCGAATAATTGAGTAAAACATTAAATAAATATTTAGGGCTTTGAGGTCGGGCGATCGGCTGCTGCTTGTAGTCCCAAAGACCAGGGGCGACCGAGCGTTCTCATTGGTCGCCCCCAGGCCCCCTCGTGTTAAATTGTCGCCCGCTCTTGAAGCTTTTAAGTCCCGCCTAAAAATCCACCTCTTTCCCCTCGCTTACAGCCAGTCAGTCTGAGCTGTGTCATACCCGTCTGTAAGCTTTCACTGTCCGTCCACAGCCTTTATGTGCCTTTATTCTTATGTGTGCTTTTTTTAATCCATTATATTATATTTTATTATAATGTTATGTTCATTGTGAAGCACTTTGGCAAACCCTGTGCTATATAAACAAAGTGGATTGGAAATATCAGGGCGACTGGGACGGGTTTGGGTCGTTCGCCTTCGAGCGGGAAGTCTTTGAACGCATCAGAAGGAAATGCTTTGTCATGTTATATCACATTTAGCGGATGCCTTCTTCCAATGGGACTTCCAGTAAGTGCATGGACCCCGAAGGGACAACTCAAAGTGTATAATGCAAGTCTATGAGTGCATCAACCGGATTTAAGTGCTACTGCATTAGCCTCACTTAAAGCCTCAATGCTACGTACAGTTACTCAGCGTTTTGTCATTGCGGTGAAGAGGTTGCATTTTGCTGAGTCACTTCTACACGTCGAGTAACTTTAATAAAAAAGCTTTCAGAAATCATTTTCCGTAAAGCGTTCTCAGCTCTTGATCCCACCCTTACATTCGTTGTCATTATTAAAATGACTCAAAGTCTGGGTGTTTGAGTCCGATCTAAGTCGAAGGAAATATTATTTTTTTATAAATTATTCAACGAGACTATTTTTATGGTTTTAACCGTCTTTGTAACTTTTGGAAATGCGGGAAATTTTAAGGCAGAAAAGCAGAATCGGTCGGAGAAATGAAAGTTACTATTTAAAGCCTGCTTTTTCACTTGTGTTGTTGTCTTCGCTAACTCTCGCTCGATACGGCACGTGTTCACGTCTCACGTAACCGTGCGTTACAAAGGCCAGCACCTACCAGAGTTGTGTTGTTGTTGTTGTTTTCTATATTCATGCTGTTGTTGTTGTTGTTGTCCCTCCTCAGCTCCAGACTCTGATCCAGGAGGCTGACCCCGGATCAGACTACCGGATCGACCGAGCTCTGAACGAGGCGTGCGAGTCCGTCATCCAGACGGCCTGCAAGCACATCCGCAGCGGAGACCCCATGTGAGAGCGGAGACGCACCACGACTGTTGCTGCTACTAATACTACTACTACTACTACTACTAATACTACTACTACTAATACTGCTATTAATACTACTAATACTACTACTACTACTAATACTGCTATTAATACTACTAATACTACTAATACTACTACTAATACTACTACTACTACTACTACTACTAATACTGCTACTAATACTACTATTAATACTACTATTAATACTGCTACTACTACTAATACTGCTACTACTACTACTACTACTACTAATACTACTACTACTAATACTACT
This sequence comes from Champsocephalus gunnari, assembly GCA_036324595.1. Lineage (NCBI taxonomy): Eukaryota > Metazoa > Chordata > Actinopteri > Perciformes > Channichthyidae > Champsocephalus > Champsocephalus gunnari. Next base: position 3,357,337 of record CM070429.1, on the reverse strand, counting down.
ACTACTACTACCAATACTACTACTACTAATACTAATACTGCTACTAATACTACTAATACTGCTACTAATACTACTACTATTAATACTGGTAATACTAATACTACTACTACTACTAATACTACTACTAATACTACTACTAATACTGCTACTAATACTACTACTACTGTTGCTGCTACTAATACTACTAATACTACTACTAATACTGCTACTAATACTACTACTACTGTTGCTGCTACTAATACTACTAATACTACTAATAATACTACCAATACTACTACCAATACTACTACTAATACTGCTACAAATACTGCTATTAATGCTACTATTAATACTGCTACGAATACTACTAATACTACTACTACTACTAATACTACTATTAATACTGTTGCTAATACTACTAATACTGCTACTAATACTACTACTAATACTGCTACTAATAGTACTACTACTAATACTACTATTAATACTGCTACTAATACTACTACTAATACTGCTACTAATAGTACTACTACTAATACTACTACTAATACTGCTACTAATAGTACTACTACTAATACTGCTATTAATATTACGATAATTTTTTTATTATTACTTTATTTTTAAAAAAAAATGTTTCCAGTTGAACTATACTTAAAGTTCAGGGTAACCAACTGTTAAAAACATACTGTTCAAATGTTCAAATGTTTTCTCTCTCCAATAAATTGATGTTTTCAAAGTAAATGGATAATCGTTTTTAATAATCGTGATATCGATTATTGACCCAAATAATCGAGATCGTGATTTTTGCCGTAATCGAGCGGCCCTAGTTTTTAATGCAGGCGTCGTCTCAACAGTTAAAAAGCGTGTATTCGTGCTGCAGGATCCTGTCGTGTCTGATGGAGCATCTGTACACGGATAAGATGGTGGAGGACTGCGAGCACCGCCTGCTGGAGCTGCAGTACTTCATCGCAAGAGACTGGAAGTAAGCCCTCCTCCTCCTCCTCCTCCTCCTCCTCCTCCTCTTCCTCCTCCCCTTTCTTTATCACAGGACAAAAACAACTGCATTTATGACTAATCCTTAAAGGTATACAGCTCTCAGATATATCCAGAGCCTGTCTCTGATTGGCTGAAACACCAAACAGATCATTGCAGCATTACCCACAATCCCCTCTGTTTCAGCCCTGTTTGGGGTTTAGTTCTGATCAGCTCATTTTGAGACAGGTTTTGATGTAGAAGAGACATGAAGAAGAGGGGACACATGTTGATGTAGAAGAGACATGGAGAAGAGGGGACACATGTTGATGTAGAAGAGACATGGAGAAGAGGGGACACATGTTGATGTAGAAGAGACATGAAGAAGAGGGGACACATGTTGATGTAGAAGAGACATGGAGAAGAGGGGACACATGTTGATGTAGAAGAGACATGGAGAAGAGGGGACACATGTTGATGTAGAAGAGACATGGAGAAGAGGGGACAGATGTTGATGTAGAAGAGACATGGAGAAGAGGGGACACATGTTGATGTAGAAGAGACATGGAGAAGAGGGGACACATGTTGATGTAGAAGAGACATGGAGAAGAGGGGACACATGTTGATGTAGAAGAGACATGGAGAAGAGGGGACACATGTTGATGTAGAAGAGACATGGAGAAGAGGGGACAGATGTTGATGTAGAGGAGACATGAGGAAGTGGCTGTTGCGTAATAGGTGACCTTTGCTCCCAGGTTGGACCCCATCCTGTACAGGAAGTGTCAGGGCGACGCCGCCCGGCTCTGTCACACTCACGGCTGGAACGAGACGAGCGAGATGATGCCGCCCGGCGCCATCTTCTCCTGCCTCTACCGACACGCATACCGCTCCGTGGACCAGGGCCGCCGGGTGAGTCATCATAATAATACATTTTATTCACAAAGGCGCCCTTCAAGGCTCTCAAGGTCGCCGTACAAGGTACACCAAACACAATGTTAGAAAAACATCAGTCGTCACCGATCCATGTATCTGTGATCCTCTCCAGAATGGAGGTAGTCATCACATACAGAGACTAGTTCCTGAGCAGTGTCCTTCACATGCTGATATCCAAGAGAGGGAGTCACACAGTCACAAGATGGAGGAATGCCGAGTCTTGTAATCATACATCCTGTCATTATCAAAATACTGAGTTTTTTTCTCAAAATCTCAAAAATTATGACTTTTCCCTCAAAATCTCAAATCATGACTTTTTCCTCAAAATCTCAAATCATGACTTTTTCCTCAAAATCTCAAATCATGACTTTTTTCTCAAAATCATGACTTTTTCTCAAAATCATGACTTTTTCTCAAAATCATGACTTTTTCTCAAAATCATGACTTTTCCTCAAAATCTCAAAAATCATGACTTTTTCTCAAAATCATGACTTTTTCTCAAAATCATGACTTTTTCCTCAAAATCTCAAATCATGACTTTTTCCTCAAAATCTCAAATCATGACTTTTTCCTCAATCTCAAATCATGACTTTTTTTCTCAAAATCATGACTTTTTCCTCAAAATCATGACTTTTTCTCAAAATGACTTTTTCCTCAATCTCAAATCATGACTTTTTTTCCTCAAAATCTAAAAAATCATGACTTTTTCCTCAAAATCTCAAATCATGACTTTTTTCTCAAAATCATGACTTTTTCTCAAAATCTCAAATCATGACTTTTTCTCTCAAATCATGACTTTTTCCTCAAAATCATGACTTTTTCTCAAAATCATGACTTTTTCTCAAAATCTCAAAAATCATGACTTTTCCTCAAAATCTCAAAATCATGACTTTTTCCTCAAAATCTCAAATCATGACTTTTTCCTCAAAATCTCAAATCATGACTTTGCCCTCAAAATCTCAAATCATGACTTCTTCCTCAAAATCTCAAATCATGACTTTTTCCTCAAAATCTCAAATCATGACTTTGCCCTCAAAATCTCAAATCATGACTTCTTCCTCAAAATCTCAAATCATGACTTTTTCCTCAAAATCTCAAAAATCATGACTTTTTCTCAAAATCATGACTTTTTCTCAAAATCATGACTTTTTCCTCAAAATCTCAAATCATGACTTTTTTTCTCAAAATCATGACTTTTTCTTCAAAATCATGACTTTTTCTCAAAATCATGACTTTTTCTCAAAAATCATGACTTTTTCCTCAAAATCTCAAATCATGACTTTTTTTCTCAAAATCATGACTTTTTCTTCAAAATCATGACTTTTTCTCAAAATCATGACTTTTTCTCAAAAATCATGACTTTTTCCTCAAAATCTCAAAATCATGACTTTTTCCTCAAAATCTCAAATCATGACTTTTTCCTCAAAATCTCAAATCATGACTTTTTCCTCAAAATCTCAAATCATGACTTTTTCCTCAAAATCTCAAATCATGACTTTTTCCTCAAAATCTCAAATCATGACTTTTTCCTCAAAATCTCAAATCATGACTTTTTCTCAAAAATCATGACTTTTTCTCAAAATCTCAAATCATGACTTTTTTTTTAAAATCATGACTTTTTCCTCAATCTCAAATCATGACTTTTTCCTCAAAATCTCAAATCATGACTTTGCCCTCAAAATCTCAAATCATGACTTTTTCCTCAATCTCAAATCATGACTTTTTCTCAAAATCATGACTTTTTCTCAAAATCTCAAATCATGACTTTTTCTCAAAATCTCAAACATTATGACCTTTTCTCAAATCATGACTTTTTCTCAAAATCTCAAATCATGACTTTTTCTCAAAATCTCAAACATTATGACCTTTTCTCAAATCATGACTTTTTCTCAAAATCATGACTTTTCCTCAAAATCTCAAAAATTATGATTTTTTTCTCAAAATCATGACTTTTTCCTCAAAAAGACTTTTTCTGAATACTTAAAAATGTTAATCCCTGGTCCCCGCCTTGATCTTCAACCTCAGGATCCATGTATCTGTGATCCTCTCCAGAATGGAAGTAGTCCTCACATACAGAGACTAGATATCCAAGATAGGGAATTACACAGTCACAAGATGGAGGAATACCGGTTTCTTTTTCTTTTACTATTTCTCAAAATTCAAACTTTTTCTCAAAATCTTAAAATGCAGACTTTTTAACAACATTTTGACTTTTTCTCAAAAATCTGACTTTTTGAATACTTAACATTTTTAATAATCCCTCGTCCCCGGCTTGATCTTGAACCTCAGGATCCATGTATCTGTGATCCTCTCCAGAATGGAAGCAGTTATCACATACAGAGACTAGTTCCTGAGCAGTGTCCTTCACATGCTGATATCCAAGAGAGGGAGTCACACAGTCACAAGATGGAGGAACAGAAAGCAGTATTCAATGTTTGCAATGCAATTTTCAAAATGTATTATTGGTTCAGAAGATGCACCCAAACTAAAGGCTGGTCCCGTCCATCACGCTGGATTTGGGGCCAAAGTCTTAGCAGCAGAAATCATGAAGTAAATATATCGAGGGACTTCTCTGAACTTCCTCACTAACCGGAGAATATTCTCCTAGCTCGTCAGAGGGAACTCTGAAGCAGGAAAGAGAGGTTTCGCTGTGAGTACGTCCACCACTACAGATGATGATGATGGGGATGAATCAAATGCAATCACAGGGAGCTGGACCTGTCCTGGTGTCTGTGATTGTTGTGTAATCTCGGTGCATGTGGGAGTGAAAGTGCTGCTGTGATAATCAATGGATACACGGATTAATCAACTGGATTAAATTAAGTTTCCGATTAAATGAAATGTGTTAACTTGGCTTAAAGTGATAGATGGGTTCATTAAAGAAAATAGTACTTCTTAAAGCAGCGAAATCTTTGGTCTGTAGTCCATATTTTGTTCAGTTACATCCAATCACACATCCCGTCTCTAAAATAAAGTTAGGAGCTTCTGTGTTAAGACACCAGCTTTTAAAACAAGGACGCTTAAAGGTGGGGTAGGTCATTCACTTCAGAAACACTCGTTATATTCCATAAAAAAATGTCATCAGTGGAAGCCGTGGTTCTGTAAAAAGCTCGACCAATCATCTGAGCCGGCTAAAGTAACTGGATGGCCTACCTGCCTGTCAGCCTTCCATCTGGGCACAGACTGATCTCGTGCCCTCATTGGTCATGTGCGCGTTCGTGTGTGTTGGAGGAGGGGCTCTGTGAGGAAGGGGCAGATTTGTTCCGGTTCTGTATTTTCAAATTCTAGCGCACTCGAGCTGCTTTCTCCAAAATTACCTACCCCACCTTTAAAGTGCAAGTCATAAACATTTAAGCATTCAATTAAATGCATGGCTGCCCTATCTCTCGTTTCTTTAAAAAAAATGTGAATGCCTTGAAAAAATCAGTAAATACATTTGATCAGAATCGGAGACAGAATACTTTATTTATGCTTGGGGAAATATAGCTATGTGGCAGTTTAGGATGAAATAAAAGATTAAAATAAATAAATAAAAATAATTTTCAAATCAATAAAATAAAATACATTAAATAAATAAGATACGAAGAAGAATTAACAATGTGCAATAGAAATATTAAAAAAATAAATATGTGTGTGCAGCTCTCCAGGGACTGTAAGGTGGAGGTGCAGCGGATCCTCCACCAGAGGGCGCTGGACGTGAAGTTGGACCCGGAGCTGCAGCGCCGCTGTATGACAGATCTGGGGAAATGGTGCAGCGAGAAGACGGAGCCGGGCCAGGAGCTGGAGTGCCTGCAGGACCACCTGGAGGAGCTGGTGTCCGACTGCAGGGACGTGGTGGGGAACCTGACGGAGCTGGAGTCAGAGGTAACAGCTCATCATACCCACAATGCAACACTCCTACCCACAATGCAACCAGAGAGGGCAGAAGTACACGCATCCTTCACTCAAGTAGAAGTACAGATACCCGTCGTGTTTAATAATACTCTGGTGAAAGTAGAAGTACTGACTAAACTTCTTTACTCAAGTGAAAGTATGTCAATATGTGAGAAGTAGAAAGTACAGGTATTTGTGTTCAACATGTAAGAAGTAGAAAGTACAGGTATTTGTGTTCAACATGAGAGAAGTAGAAAGTACAGGTATTTGAGTTCAACATGTAAGAAGTAGAAAGTACAGGTATTTGGGTTCAACATGTAAGAAGTAGAAAGTACAGGTATTTGAGTTCAACATGTGAGAAGTAGAAAGTACAGGTATTTGAGTTCAACATGAGAGAAGTAGAAAGTACAGGTATTTGAGTTCAACATGTGAGAAGTAGAAAGTACAGGTATTTGAGTTCAACATGTAAGAAGTAGAAAGTACAGGTATTTGAGTTCAACATGTAAGAAGTAGAAAGTACAGGTATTTGGGTTCAACATGTAAGAAGTAGAAAGTACAGGTATTTGGGTTCAACATGAGAGAAGTAGAAAGTACAGGTATTTGAGTTCAACATGTAAGAAGTAGAAAGTACAGGTATTTGGGTTCAACATGTAAGAAGTAGAAAGTACAGGTATTTGTGTTCAACATGTAAGAAGTAGAAAGTACAGGTATTTGTGTTCAACATGTAAGAAGTAGAAAGTACAGGTATTTGAGTTCAACATGTGAGAAGTAGAAAGTACAGGTATTTGAGTTCAACATGAGAGAAGTAGAAAGTACAGGTATTTGAGTTCAACATGTGAGAAGTAGAAAGTACAGGTATTTGAGTTCAACATGTAAGAAGTAGAAAGTACAGGTATTTGAGTTCAACATGTAAGAAGTAGAAAGTACAGGTATTTGGGTTCAACATGTAAGAAGTAGAAAGTACAGGTATTTGGGTTCAACATGAGAGAAGTAGAAAGTACAGGTATTTGAGTTCAACATGAGAGAAGTAGAAAGTACAGGTATTTGAGTTCAACATGTAAGAAGTAGAAAGTACAGGTATTTGAGTTCAACATGTGAGAAGTAGAAAGTACAGGTATTTGAGTTCAACATGAGAGAAGTAGAAAGTACAGGTATTTGAGTTCAACATGAGAGAAGTAGAAAGTACAGGTATTTGAGTTCAACATGAGAGAAGTAGAAAGTACAGGTATTTGAGTTCGACATGTAAGAAGTAGAAAGTACAGGTATTTGAGTTCAACATGTAAGAAGTAGAAAGTACAGGTATTTGAGTTCAACATGTGAGAAGTAGAAAGTACAGGTATTTGAGTTCAACATGTGAGAAGTAGAAAGTACAGGTATTTGAGTTCAACATGTAAGAAGTAGAAAGTACAGGTATTTGAGTTCAACATGTAAGAAGTAGAAAGTACAGGTATTTGAGTTCAATATGAGAGAAGTAGAAAGTAAAGTACTGGTACCAGAAACATTTACTTAAGTATTTGTACTTCACTACTTCCCACCTCTGAAAACTCTGCATGAAGAAGATAAAGCAAAAAGATAAAATAATGCACATACAGATTTAGCTCCAACAAGTAGTAAGTGTGAGAGGAGTTGTTCTAAAGTGTTCGCGTTGTGTCCTCAGGATATTCAGATCGAGGCGCTGCTCATGCAGGCGTGTGAACCTGTGATCCAGACCTACTGCCACGTGAGTGTGAACGCAGAACATCGTTGTTTTTTTAAACGTGATGATCAGGTGTTAAATAGTAGTTTTATCTCAGGTAGAAACGATTTAATGTGTGCGTGTGTGTGTGTGTGTGTGTGTGGGTGTGTCTCTCTGTGTGTCTCTCTCTCTGTGTGTGTGTGTGTGTGTGTGTGTGTGTGTCTCTCTGCGTGTGTGTGTGTCTCTCTGCGTGCATGTCTCTGCGTGCGTGTGTGTGTGTGTCTCTCTCTGCGTGTGTGTGTGTGTGTCTCTCTGCGTGCACTTCTCTGCGTGCGTGTGTATGTGTGTCTCTCTGCGTGTGTGTGTGTGTGTCTCTCTGCGTGTGTCTCTCTGCGTGTGTGTGTGTGTGTCTCTCTGCGTGCATGTCTGTGCGTGCGTGTGTGTGTGTGTATGTGTGTGTGTCTCTCTGCGTGTGTGTGTGTGTGTGTGTCTCTCTGCGTGCATGTCTCTGTGTGTGTGTGTGTCTCTCTGCGTGTCTGTCTCTGCGTGTGTGTGTGTGTTTCAGGAGGTGGCTGATAGCCAGATCAACACGGGGGATCTGATGGAGTGTTTGGTGCAGAACAAACATCAGAAGGAGATGAACGAGAAATGTTCGGTGGGAGTGACGCACTTCCAGCTGGTGAGCACACGCTTTCAGATGAGTTAGCACGACGTTAGCATGACGTTAGCACGACGTTAGCACGACGTTAGCACGACATTAGCATGACGTTAGCACGACGTTAGCATGACGTTAGCATGACGTTAGCATGATGTTAGCATGACGTTAGCATGATGTTAACTGTTTGAGAGTTTCTCTATGTGCAAGGCTGCATGTAGAAAAGATAAGAGGGGAACAACGGAGCTGATCCAGATGTGCGTCCGATATGACGTCACATCTGAAATGTGGACCCACGGGCCAATCAGAAACGTTGCTATCAGAAACAATGCCCGACTGTTTTGCACGTAATATGGTCGGTGTTTACATTAGCATCGCTAACACTCAGAGCTAACCTGTACTGGAGAGCATGTGTGTGAAGAAGCAGGAAGTAGAAAGGAACTCAGCTTGTGGTGTAACCGGCAAGAGAGAAAGCCTTTGAGCTCCAGACTGTTTCAGATCCTTGATGATCCATGATATGGCGTTTCATCACGGCAGCATTTAGTTTAGACGGTAGCTGCCGGGTCCCGCATGAGCTCAGACCCTCCTCTTTAAAGCTTTATCCCCGAATCAGCTCTTTAGAAATGAGGCGTGGCTAGAATGATCTGTTTGGTGTTTGAAGCAAAACACTTCATAGAAATGTTTTTTATATATTTGTATATATCTGAGACCCATCCATGTAGAGCTGTGTATCACCGTAACAATGCGTATACTTCCATCCCTGAATGATTCTGCATGTTATCGTCTTTCTAACGAGCCCTCTGCGTCTGTTCCTCGACAGATTCAGATCAAAGATTTCCGCTTCTCCTACAAGTTCAAGACGGCCTGCAAGGAGGACGTCCTCAAACTGTGTCCCAATATCAAGAAGAAGTAAGACACGTGAAAGCAATCTGCAGCTTGACTAGAAACCCCTTACATTCAGAAATGACGACTTACTCGCTTTGGGAGCTTCGTTTTCATCCCAGAGTCCTTATTCTAAACGACTTCAAGTCGACGGGTGGGAGGAGCCTTATGTGACGAAAGGTCCTGAGCTCACAGGGGACATGGGCTGCTTCAAGTCGACGGGTGGGAGGAGCCTTATGTGACGGAAGGTCCTGAGCTCACAGGGGGACATGGACGGCTTCCAGTCGACTGGTGGGAGGAGCCTTATGTGACGAAAGGTCCTGGGCTCACAGGGGGACATGGGCTGCTTCAAGTCGACGGGTGGGAGGAGCCTTATGTGACGGAAGGTCCTGAGCTCACAGGGGACATGGGCTGCTTCCAGTCGACGGGTGGGAGGAGCCTTATGTGACGAAAGGTCCTGGGCTCACAGGGGGACATGGGCTGCTTCAAGTCGACGGGTGGGAGGAGCCTTATGTGACACAGGTCCTGAGCTCACAGGGGACATGGGCTGCTTCAAGTCGACGGGTGGGAGGAGCCTTATGTGACGGAAGGTCCTGAGCTCACAGGGGGACATGGGCTGCTTCCAGTCGACGGGTGGGAGGAGCCTTATTTGACGAAGGGTCCTGAGCTCACAGGGGACATGGGCTGCTTCCAGTCGACGGGTGGGAGGAGCCTTATGTGACGAAGGGTCCTGAGCTCACAGGGGGACATGGACGACTTCAAGTCGACGGGTGGGAGGAGCCTTATGTGACGAAAGGTCCTGAGCTCACAGGGGGACATGGGCTGCTTCCAGTCGACGGGTGGGAGGAGCCTTATGTGACGAAGGGTCCTGAGCTCACAGGGGGACATGGGCTGCTTCTAGTCGACGGGTGGGAGGAGCCTTATGTGACGAAGGGTCCTGAGCTCACAGGGGGACATGGGCTGCTTCCAGTCGACGGGTGGGAGGAGCCTTATGTGACGAAGGGTCCTGAGCTCACAGGGGGACATGGGCTGCTTCCAGTCGACGGGTGGGAGGAGCCTTATGTGACGAAGGGTCCTGAGCTCACAGGGGGACATGGGCGACTTCAAGTCGACGGGTGGGAGGAGCCTTATGTGACGGAAGGTCCTGAGCTCACAGGGGACATGGGCTGCTTCCAGTCGACGGGTGGGAGGAGCCTTATGTGACGAAAGGTCCTGAGCTCACAGGGGGACATGGGCTGCTTCCAGTCGACGGGTGGGAGGAGCCTTATGTGACGAAGGGTCCTGAGCTCACAGGGGGACATGGGCGACTTCAAGTCGACGGGTGGGAGGAGCCTTAAGTGACGGAAGGTCCTGAGCTCACAGGGGGACATAGACGACTTCAAGTCGACGGGTGGGAGGAGCCTTATGTGACGAAAGGTCCTGAGCTCACAGGGGGACATGGGCTGCTTCCAGTCGACGGGTGGGAGGAGCCTTATGTGACGAAGGGTCCTGAGCTCACAGGGGGACATGGGCGACTTCAAGTCGACGGGTGGGAGGAGCCTTATGTGACGGAAGGTCCTGAGATCACAGGGGACATGGGCTGCTTCTAGTCGACGGGTGGGAGGAGCCTTATGTGACGAAAGGTCCTGAGCTCACAGGGGACATGGGCTGCTTCAAGTCGACGGGTGGGAGGAGCCTTATGTGACGGAAGATCCTGAGCTCACAGGGGGACATGGGGACATGGACGACTTCAAGTCGACGGGTGGGAGGAGCCTTATGTGACGGAAGGTCCTGAGCTTACAGGGGACATGGGCTGCTTCAAGTCGACGGGTGGGAGGAGCCTTATGTGACGGAAGATCCTGAGCTCACAGGGGGACATGGACGACTTCAAGTCGATGGGTGGGAGGAGCCTTATGTGACGGAAGGTCCTGAGATCACAGGGAACATGGGCTGCTTCTAGTCGACGGGTGGGAGGAGCCTTATGTGACGAAAGGTCCTGAGCTCACAGGGGACATGGGCTGCTTCAAGTCGACGGGTGGGAGGACCCTTATGTGACGGAAGGTCCTGAGGTCATAGGGGGACATGGACGACTTCAAGTCGATGGGTGGGAGGAGCCTTATGTGACGAAAGGTCCTGAGCTCACAGGGGACATGGACGACTTCAAGTCGACGGGTGGGAGGAGCCTTATGTGCCGGAAGATCCTGAGCTCACAGGGGGACATGGACGACTTCAAGTCGACGGGTGGGAGGAGCCTTATGTGACGGAAGGTCCTGAGATCACAGGGGACATGGGCTGCTTCCAGTCGACGGGTGGGAGGAGCCTTATGTGACGGAAGGTCCTGAGCTCACAGGGGGACATGGACGACTTCAAGTCGACGGGTGGGAGGAGCCTTATGTGACGAAAGGTCCTGAGCTCACAGGGGGACATGGACGACTTCAAGTCGACGGGTGGGAGGAGCCTTATGTGAAGAAAGGTCCTGAGCTCACAGGGGACATGGGCTGCTTCAAGTCGACGGGTGGGAGGAGCCTTATGTGACGAAAGGTCCTGGGCTCACAGGGGACATGGGCTGTTCCCGTCCCTACTCTACCTTACCTTACCTTATCTTACCTTACCTTACCTTACCTTACCTTACCTTACCTTACCTTATCTTATCTTACCATATCTTACCATACCTTACCTTACCTTATCTTATCTTACCATATCTTACCTTACCTTACCTTATCTTACCTTACCTGACCTTACCTTACCTTACCTTACCTTACCTTACCTTACCTTATCTTACCTTATCTTACCCTAACCTGGTGTTCCCCTCCTCAGGGTGGACGTGGTGATCTGCCTCAGCACCACGGTGAGAAACGACACGCTGCAGGACGTCAAGGAGCAGCGAGTTTCCATCAAGTGTCGCAAACAGCTGCGGGTGGAGGAGGTGGAGATGGTGCGTTCACTGCCCGCTGCATCGTCCGAAAACGCTCCTTTTCTCCTCTCTGCTTGCACAGATTTTAAAGTGTCTCGTTTGTTTGTCGTCTCTGCAGTCGGAGGATATCCGTCTGGAGCCGGAGCTTTACGACTCCTGCAAGCCCGACATCACCCGGCTGTGTCAGAACGTCGCCTTCGGAAACGCACAGGTTTACAAATATATTGATTTGTTTCAGGGACCTTTATTTAACGACTCCACATTCGTTAATTTTGAGGGACTTTTATATATTATTCTACAATCATTTCCCCTTTGTAATTCCATCTGTTGTATTCCAATGAATTAAAACAAAGCCCGTTGAGAATGAAATGTGCCTTTAAGAAACCCAGTTAAAGTTATATTACGTAAATGTCATCGAAATATCTGAAGGGGAAAATATTAGGTTCAACGACGGTGAAGAAAAAATAATGCAGACATTTTATTTTGGTGCAAATTAACCTTCATTGGAGAGAAGGAATGTAAAGCGTATCTAATCTAATCCACGTCGAGAGATATGAGACGTCCTGCAGCACCGAGTCAATCCCACTTTAACATGTGCAGGTGATCGAGTGTCTGAAGGAGAACAAGCGCCAGCTGACTCAGAGATGTCACCAGAAGATCTTCAAGCTGCAGGAAGTGGAGATGGTGGATCCTGAACTGGACTACCAGCTGATGAGAGTCTGCAAGCACATGATCCGGGTAATTATGATGCGTTTACTTTCACAGGGACGGCAGACAGATGCATGAGGAGAGGAGAGGAGAGGAGAGGATAGGGGAGAGGAGAGAAGAGGAGAAGAGAGGTGAGGAGAAGAGAGGAGAGGAGAAGAGAGGAGAGGAGAAGAGAGGAGAGGAGAGGAGAGGAGAGGAGAAGAGAGGAGGAGAGAGGAGAGGAGAAGAGAAGAGAAGAGAGGAGAGGAGAGGAGAGGAGAGGAGAAGAGAGGAGAGGAGAAGAGAGGAGAGATTTCAGCTCATGTCCTCCTGCAGTCCTTAGGCATGCTCTCTAACAACACATCATATTTAAATAGCGCCTTCCCCAGCGCTCTAAATAACAACAACAACAACAACAACAGTCCTCAGTGAAAGAAGGGGGGAGGAGCAGAGGGTGAAGCAAAGAGAGAACAGGTGAGTTGCAGGTCATGCAGCTGAAGCTTGTATCCAAAGCAACGTAACGTGGGTGCTAGCTGCAGCCACGATGGCCTCAGGCCCGCAGCCACGATGGCCTCAGGCTGCAGCCACGAGGGCCTCAGGCTGCAGCCACGAGGGCCTCAGGCTGCAGCCACGATGGCCTCAGGCTGCAGCCACGAGGGCCTCAGGCTGCAGCCACGAGGGCCTCAGGCTGCAGCCACGAGGGCCTCAGGCTGCAGCCACGATGGCCTCAGGCTGCAGCCACGAGGGCCTCAGGCCCGCAGCCACGATGGCCTCAGGCTGCAGCCACGATGGCCTCAGGCCCGCAGCCACGATGGCCTCAGGCTGCAGCCACGATGGCCTCAGGCCCGCAGCCACGATGGCCTCAGGCCCGCAGCCACGATGGCCTCAGGCCCGCAGCCACGATGGCCTCAGGCTGCAGCCACGATGGCCTCAGGCTGCAGCCACGATGGCCGCAACAAGACGAGACGTTTAATGTCAGACGTTAAGAAATGGGAGTTTTTTAATATTTGAGCAGCCAAAGAACGGGTTTCAGTGAAATCATGAAGAGGAAGCAAAGAGCGGGAATTAAAGGTGTGTGTGTGTGTGTGTGTGTGTGTGTGTGTGTGTGTGTGTGTGTGTGTGTGTGTGTGTGTGTGTGTGTGTGTGTGTGTGTGTGTGTGTGTGTGTGTGTGTGTGTGTGTGTGTGTGTGTGTGTGTGTGTGTGTGTGTGTGTGTGTGTGTGTGTGTGTGTGTGTGTGTGTGTGTGTGTGTGTGTGTGTGTGTGTGTTCAGCGTTTCTGCACGGAGTCGGAGGGGAAGAACACTCTTCAGTGTCTGAAACAAAACAAGAACAGCGAGCTGATGGATCCCAAATGTAAACAGATGATCACCAAGAGACAGATCACCCAGAACACAGGTATACACACACACACACACTCACTCACAGATACACACACTCACTCACTCACTCACTCACTCATTAAATGTATTAAATGAATTATTTTAAATGATTTGTTTTTTATATTTTATTATAAAATGGTTTTTAAAAATACATTTTTTAAACATGGTTTTTTAATAAAATCAATCTTGCGTTTCCGATATATTAAACCTGTTGTGTTTCATTAGATGTATTCATATTAACATAATGCCGTGTGGTGTATACTGACAGTGCCGTCTCTCTGCCTGCAGACTACAGGCTGAACCCAGTCCTGAGGAAAGCGTGTAAAGCCGACATCCCCAAGTTCTGCCAGCCGATCCTGAACCAGGCGACGCCCGACAGCGAGCTGGAGGGGCAGGTCATCGGCTGCCTCAAGCTCAAGTACGCCGACCAGGTGAGACCGAGCCCTCTTACCTACATGCAGAGGGGCGAGGTAGTGGAGTTCAAATACTTGGTTACTTTACTCCACTACTTATTTTTCTGACGACTTTCTACTTCTTACACGTTGAACTCAAATACCTGTACTTTCTACTTCTTACATTTTGAACCCAAATACTTGTACTTTCTACTTCTTACATGTTGAACTCAAATACCTGTACTTTCTACTTCTCACATGTTGAACTAAATACCTGTACTTTCTACTTCTCACATGTTGAACTCAAATACCTGTACTTTCTACTTCTCACATGTTGAACTAAATACCTGTACTTTCTACTTCTCACATGTTGAACTAAATACCTGTACTTTCTACTTCTTACATGTTGAACTCAAATACCTGTACTTTCTACTTCTGACATTTTGAACTCAAATACCTGTACTTTCTACTTCTCTCATGTTGAACACAAATACCTGTACTTTCTACTTCTTACATGTTGAACTCAAATACCTGTACTTTCTACTTCTTACATTTTGAACACAAATACCTGTACTTTCTACTTCTCTCATGTTGAACTCAAATACCTGTACTTTCTACTTCTTACATGTTGAACTCAAATACCTGTACTTTATACTTCTTACATTTTGAACACAAATACTTGTACTTTCTACTTCTTACATGTTGAACTCAAATACCTGTACTTTCTACTTCTCACATGTTGAACTAAATACCTGTACTTTCTACTTCTCACATGTTGAACTAAATACCTGTACTTTCTACTTCTCTCATGTTGAACTCAAATACCTGTACTTTCTACTTCTCTCATGTTGAACTCAAATACCTGTACTTTCTACTTCTTACATTTTGAACACAAATACCTGTACTTTCTACTTCTTACATGTTGAACACAAATACCTGTACTTTCTACTTCTCACATGTTGAACACAAATACCTGTACTTTCTACTTCTCACATGTCGAACCCAAATACCTGTACTTTCTACTTCTCTCATGTTGAACCCACATACCTGTACTTTCTACTTCTCACATGTTGAACACAAATACCTGTACTTTCTACTTCTTACATGTTGAACACAAATACCTGTACTTTCTACTTCTCACATGTTGAACACAAATACCTGTACTTTCTACTTCTCACATGTCGAACCCAAATACCTGTACTTTCTACTTCTTACATGTTGAACCCAAATACCTGTACTTTCTACTTCTTACATGTTGAACTCAAATACCTGTACTTTCTACTTCTTACATGTTGAACTCAAATACCTGTACTTTCTACTTCTCTCATGTTGAACTCAAATACCTGTACTTTCTACTTCTTACATGTTGAACTCAAATACCTGTACTTTCTACTTCTCTCATGTTGAACTCAAATACCTGTACTTTCTACTTCTTACATGTTGAACTCAAATACCTGTACTTTCTACTTCTCTCATGTTGAACTCAAATACCTGTACTTTCTACTTCTTACATGTTGAACTCAAATACCTGTACTTTCTACTTCTCTCATGTTGAACTCAAATACCTGTACTTTCTACTTCTTACATGTTGAACTCAAATACCTGTACTTTCTACTTCTCTCATGTTGAACTCAAATACCTGTACTTTCTACTTCTCACATGTTGAACTCAAATACCTGTACTTTCTACTTCTCTCATGTTGAACTCAAATACCTGTACTTTCTAATTCTCTCATGTTGAACTCAAATACCTGTACTTTCTACTTCTCTCATGTTGAACTCAAATACCTGTACTTTCTACTTCTTACATTTTGAACACAAATACCTGTACTTTCTACTTCTTACATGTTGAACTCAAATACCTGTACTTTCTACTTCTTACATTTTGAACTCAAATACCTGTACTTTCTACTTCTGACATGTTGAACTCAAATACCTGTACTTTCTACTTCTTACATTTTGAACACAAATACCTGTACTTTCTACTTCTTACATTTTGAACACAAATACCTGTACTTTCTACTTCTTACATTTTGAACCCAAATACCTGTACTTTCTACTTCTTACACTTTGAACCCAAATACCTGTACTTTCTACTTCTCTCATGTTGAACTCAAATACCTGTACTTTCTACTTCTTACATGTTGAACCCAAATACCTGTACTTTCTACTTCTCACATGTTGAACACAAATACCTGTACTTTCTACTTCTTACATTTCGAACACAAATACCTGTACTTTCTACTTCTTACATGTTGAACCCAAATACCTGTACTTTCTACTTCTTACATGTCGAACACAAATACCTGTACTTTCTACTTCTTACATGTTGAACTCAAATACCTGTACTTTCTACTTCTCACATGTTGAACTCAAATATCTGTACTTTCTACTTCTCTCATGTTGAACTCAAATACCTGTACTTTCTACTTCTCTCATGTTGAACACAAATACCTGTATTTTCTACTTCTCTCATGTTGAACACAAATACCTGTACTTTCTACTTCTCTCATGTTGAACTCAAATACCTGTACTTTCTACTTCTCTCATGTTGAACTCAAATACCTGTACTTTCTACTTCTCACATGTTGAACTCAAATACCTGTACTTTCTACTTCTCTCATGTTGAACTCAAATACCTGTACTTTCTACTTCTTACATGTTGAACTCAAATACCTGTACTTTCTACTTCTCACATGTTGAACTCAAATACCTGTACTTTCTACTTCTCTCATGTTGAACACAAATACCTGTATTTTCTACTTCTCTCATGTTGAACACAAATACCTGTACTTTCTACTTCTCTCATGTTGAACTCAAATACCTGTACTTTCTACTTCTCTCATGTTGAACTCAAATACCTGTACTTTCTACTTCTTACATGTTGCTGTATTTTCTCATCGCAGGGGAAAAAAATATCGCAATGTCATTATTTTTCCAATATCGTGCAGCCCTAATATTTAACTATATTTTATTACAGTGTCCTTAAAGTTTCTTTGTTTTATATGGTGTGTGTGCACCATGACATCAGGTGAGACTCCTCGTATGGGTGAACCTACCTGGTGATAAACGGTTTCTGATTGTAGTCGTTATACGTAACATTTGAACGTGTGTCTCTTTGTGTTTGCAGCGTTTGTCTCCAGACTGCGAGGCTCAGATCCAGGTCATCCTGCAGGAGTCAGCGCTCGATTACAGGCTGGACCCTCAGCTGCAGATACACTGCACTGCAGAGGTACACACACACACACACACACACACACACACACACACACACACACACACACACACACACACACACACACACACACACAGCAGATGCACTGCAGAGGTACACACACATACACACACAGCAGATACACTGCACTGCAGAGGTACACACACACACACACACACACACACACACACGTTGAGCATTTACAGCAAGGTTTATTAATGTCCCTGTTAATACACTACTTCATGAATAAATTATAAATCCCTATGACAGATATCATTTAGTCGTATGTTGTGTTTATATATTTATACTATACTGGGCTCTCCTTGAGGTTTCTCCACGTGTTGCGATGAGGCCGAGTGGCCAACAGGGGGCGGTATTGCCTTGTGAATTCTGAGGGGAACAACACTTCTGCTATTTTCTTCATTTTTCTCAGTGGGTTTTACAATCTCTACACAATCTCTACACAATCTCTACACAATCTCTACACAATCTCTACACAATCTCTACACAATCTCTACACAATCGCTACACAATCTCTACACAATCCCTACACAATCCCTACACAAATCCCTACACAATCCCTACACAATCCCTACACAAACCCTACACAATCCCTACACAATCCCTACACAATCCCTACACAATCCCTACACAATCCCTACACAATCTCTACACAATCCCTACACAATCTCTACACAATCTCTACACAATCTCTACACAATCCCTACACAATCCCTACACAATCCATACACAATCCCTACACAATCTCTACACAATCCCTACACAATCTCTACACAATTCCTACACAATCCCTACACAATCCCTACACAATCTCTACACAATCCCTACACAATCCCTACACAATCTCTACACAATTCCTACACAATCCCTACACAATCCATACACAATCCCTACACAATCTCTACACAATCTCTACACAATCCCTACACAATCTCTACACAATTCCTACACAATCCCTACACAATCTCTACACAATCTCTACACAATCCCTACACAATCCCAACACAATCCCTACACAATCCCTACACAATCTCTACACAATTCCTACACAATCCCTACACAATCCCTACACAATCTCTACACAATCTCAAAATTAGAGGAAATCTCAAAATAGAAACACAACAGATCTACTCTGAGTACTGTGAGCATGTAGGGGCTTTTCCCCCTGTGTGTGTGTGTGTGTGTGTGTGTGTGTGTGTGTGTGTGTGTGTGTGGTGTGTGTGTGTGTGTGTGTGTGTGTGTGTGTGTGTGTGTGTGTGTGTGGTGTGTGTGTGTGTGTGTGTGTGTGTGTGGTGTGTGTGTGTGTGTGTGTGTGTGTGTGTGTGTGTGTGTGTGTGTGTGGTGTGTGTGTGTGTGTGTGTGTGTGTGTGTGTGTGTGTGTGTGTGTGTGTGTTGACATTCTCATCTTAACTGCTTGTGTGCGTTCAGATCTCACGGCTGTGTCCGGAGGAGGCAGCCGCTCAGGAGCAGACGGGGCAGGTGGAGGAGTGTCTGAAGGTCAACCTGCTGAAGATCAAACAGGATGGATGCAAGAAGGTAAACAACAACAACCAGGAGCCGCTAAAACCAACACACATCTTATCTAAATCACAATAATGATCAACAAGTATCATCACCTCTCGTATTGCTAATGTGTGACGGCGCTCGGACGGCAACACGAGTGCAAGTGTAGAAATAGATGTATTAACTTCACCAGTGAACCGACACAGAGGCGAGATGTCGGCATCTACACCAATAGGAACTGGATACAGCGCTGGAGGCGGGGCTTGTTCTTTCCTGTGAGAGCTGCTCATTGGCTCATGGGGACAAAATGGCCTGACATATTCTCGAGAGCAAAACGTCACAGATTACCCATCATGCCTTGCTGTCAGAGCAGAAGTATCCGTATGTAGCTCATAGAGCGCCAGTTGAGTTTCCCCTTAAGCCCCGCCTCCTGTCATTAAGCCCCGCCCCCGATCGCCTGCTCTCTGCTCAATAGAATGAATGGAGAGAGAAAATAAATCTGGCTTTTAGTGCATTTTACAACTTTAAGGACCGGATGATTCCAATAAAGGATATACAGAGCTGGGTAGTTAATTTAGTTTTGATTTGCAAACGTCTCTTTCCCTTTGACGTTAGTCGATGCGAAAGTACTTCTGGCTCCAGTGACGTCACGGACGCTGAAGTTGTAGTACCGCCGTTTGGCCACCGGGAATATTTTCCTCAGAGTCCGGAACACATAATAAACCATAGCTTGAACTGCCCCCTGGTGGCATAGACATGCATGTGCAGGCAGACGATGCGATATCGATGCTTCCTTTAAATCCTAGCCTTCCTTCACTTCTGAAACGCTCCTTCTCGTCTTCCCCCCCCGCCCTGTTTCTCCTGCAGGAGGTGTTGAACATGCTGAAGGAGAGTAAGGCGGACATCTTTGTGGACCCCGTCCTCCACACCGCCTGCGCTCTGGACATCAAACACCAATGTGCCGCCATCCCACCGGGCCGGGGGCGCCGTGAGTCAACAGAACAAACGCACCCCAGCTGAGAATCACATAACACATATATTTATTTGCGACAGGAGATCTGATATTATTAGTTTGGTTTTAGATGATTTTTAGGGCTAGTTTCTCTGAGATAGAACCGCATGTTTATGTGTTTGACAAAAAAAGAGTATAATCTTTCATGATTTGGACATTTTGCTGTTTCTTTATTTAATATTATTTATTGGGACGACTTTTATGCTGATGCATCAAGAAAAGAAGATTATTAGGAGTGTGTGTGTGTGTGTGGGTGTGTCTCTGTGTGTGTGTGTGCGTGTGTGTCTCTGCGTGTGTGTGTCTCTGCGTGTGTGTCTCTCCCTCTCTCTCTGCGTGTGTGTGTGTGTCTCTCTGCGTGTGTGTGTGTGTGTGTGTGTCTCTGCGTGTGTGTGTCTCTGCGTGTGTGTCTCTCCCTCTCTCTCTGCGTGTGTGTGTGTCTCTCTGCGTGTGTGTCTCTCTGCGTGTGTGTGTGTGTGTCTCTGTGTGTGCGTGTGTGTGTGTGTGTGTCTCTGCGTGTGTGTCTCTCCCTCTCTCTCTGCGTGTGTGTGTGTCTCTCTGCGTGTGTGTGTCTCTGCGTGTGTGTGTGTGTGTGTGTGTGTCTCTGCGTGTGTGTCTCTCCCTCTCTCTCTGCATGTGTGTGTGTGTGTCTCTGTGTGTGTGTGTGTGTGTGTGTGTGTGTGTGTGTCTGCATGTGTGTGTGTGTCTCTCTGCGTGTGTGTCTCTCCTCGTGTGTGTGTGTGTGTGTGTGTGTGTGTGTGTGTGTGTGTGTGTGTGTGTGTGTGTGTGTGTGTGTGTGTGTGTGTGTGTGTGTGTGTGTGTGTGTGTGTGTGTGTGTGTGTGGTGTGTGTGTGTGTGTGTGTGTGTGTGTGTGTGTGTGTGTGTGTGTGTGTGTGTGTGTGTGTGTGTGTGTGTGAAAACAGGAATTCCTTTGCACAGTTTTTGAAACACCTTTTCAGTTTGAGATCAGCGTCAGAACTCAAGTGTATTAATTCAGATGGACTGAAAGGTACTTCCCAGATTAGCATACGATGTAGATAATGCAGCCCCCCCCCCGAGATGATGACCCCTGAGATGATGATCCCCCCCCCTGAGATGATGATTGACTTTGCGTCCTCAGAGATGTCGTGCCTGATGGAGGCTCTGCAGGACAAGAGAGTGCGTCTGCAGCCCGAGTGCAAGAAGAGACTCCAGGACCGCATCGACATGTGGAGCTACGCTGCCAAGGTGACTCCCCGTCTGAAAACACGCTTTCTAATTTAACATGCTGATTTACATTTTGTTTTGAAATTGAGTTGCGAAACTGCATTAAATCAGTTTTAAATGGGCTTTTATTTTGAAATTGAGTTACGAAACTGCATTAAATCAGTTTTAAATGGGCTTTTATTTTGAAATTGAGTTGCGAAACTGCATTAAATCAGTTTTAAATGGGCTTTTATTTTGAAATTGAGTTGCGAAACTGCATTAAATCAGTTTTAAATGGGCTTTTATTTTGAAATTGAGTTGCGAAACTGCATCAAATCAGTTTTAAATGGGCTTTTATTTTGAAATTGAGTTGCGAAACTGCATTAAATCAGTTTTAAATGGGCTTTTATTTTGAAATTGAGTTGCGAAACTGCATTAAATCAGTTTTAAATGGGCTTTTATTTTGAAATTGAGTTGCGAAACTGCATCAAATCAGTTTTAAATGGGCTTTTATTTTGAAATTGAGTTGCGAAACTGCATCAAATCAGTTTTAAATGGGCTTTTATTTTGAAATTGAGTTGCGAAACTGCATCAAATAAGTTTTAAATGGGCTTTTATTTTGAAATTGAGTTGCGAAACTGCATTAAATCAGTTTTAAATGGGCTTTTATTTTGAAATTGAGTTGCGAAACTGCATTAAATCAGTTTTAAATGGGCTTTTATTTTGAAATTGACTTAAAGGTCCCATGTCATGCTTTTCGGGTTATTCCCCGTCCCCTTGTTGTTATGCTTTTTTTTTAACGGTCTGCAGAGTCACAAACCCTCAAAGTGCACCCTGTAGCGAGTACAACAGAGAAGACCTGTCTGTGCTGCCCCAGAACGCCTCGTTAAACATTTATCTTTTTACATTTGTTTCTTCCGGGGCCTCTTGACGTCACTTAGTCCAAATGGACCAATGGGCACCCAGCTATAGAACAATAGGCACACCCTCTGCCAGGGCGGACTCCCGAGCAGCTCAGGAGTCCGCCCCGCGAGGCTCCCGGAGCGACTCCCGAGCAGCTCAGGAGTCCGCCCCGCGAGGCTCCCGGAGCAGACAGTGTGAGATGGATTTCCCGCTGGAGCTCCACACACACACACACACACACACATACACACACACACACACACACACACACACACTCACTCGTTTTTTGTCCTATCGGTTTTGTCTAAATGTATTTATGCTGCTTTCTATACATGTATTGAAGTACAGCACTTTGGTGAACTCTGTTGTTTTTAAATGTGCTATATAAACAAAGTTGGATTGGATCCTGTCTCACTTCCTGTCCTAACTTCCCGTCCTCCTAACTTCCTGTGTCACTTCCTGTCCTAACTTCCCATCCTCCTCACTTCCTGTCTCATTTCCTGTCTCACTTCCTGTCCTCTCACTTCCTGTCTCACTTCCTGTCCTCCTCACTTCCTGTCCTAACTTCCCGTCCTCCTCACTTCCTGTCTCACTTCCTGTCCTCCTCCTCACTTCCTGTCCTAACTTCCCGTCCTCCAAACTTCCTGTCCTAACTTCCTGTCCTCCTCACTTCCTGTCTCACTTCCTGTCCTCCTCACTTCCTGTCCTAACTTCCCGTCCTCCTCACTTCCTGTCTCACTTCCTGTCCTCCTCACTTCCTGTCCTAACTCCCGTCCTCTCACTCCTGCCACTCGTCCTCCTCACTTCCTGCCTCACTTCCTGTCCTCCTCACTTCCTGTCCTAACTTCCCGTCCTCCTCGCTTCCTGTCTCACTTCCTGTCCTAACTTCCCGTCCTCCTCACTTCCTGTCTCACTTCCTGTCCTACTCCTGTCCTCCTCACTTCCCATCCTAACTCCCGTCCTCACTCCCGCCTCCTCACTTCCTGTCCTAACTTCCCGTCCTCCTCACTTCCTGTCCTAACTTCCCGTCCTCCTCGCTTCCTGTCTCACTTCCTGTCCTAACTTCCCTGTCCTCCTCACTTCCTGTCCTAACTTCCTGTCCTCGCTTCCTGCCTCACTTCCTGTCCTAACTTCCCGTCCTCCTCACTTCCTGTCTCACTTCCTGTCCTAACTTCCTGTCCTCCTCACTTCCCATCCTAACTTCCCGTCCTCACTTCCTGTCCTAACTTCCCGTCCTCCTCACTTCCTGTCCTAACTTCCCGTCCTCCTCACTTCCTGTCCTAACTTCCCTCCTCCTCACTTCCTGTCCTAACTTCCTGTCCTCCTCACTTCCTGTCCTAACTTCGTCCACTCCTCCTCCTCGCTTCCTGCCTCACTTCCTGTCCTAACTTCCCGTCCTCCTCACTTCCTGTCTCACTTCCTGTCCTCCTCACTTCCTGTCCTAACTTCCCGTCCTCCTCGCTTCCTGCCTCACTTCCTGTCTCACTTCCTGTCCTAACTTCCTGTCCTCCTCACTTCCCGTCCTAACTTCCCGTCCTCCTCACTTCCTGTCTCACTTCCCTGTCCTCCTCACTTCCTGTCCTAACTTCCCGTCCTCCTCACTTCCTGTCCTCACTTCCTGTCCTCCTCACTTCCGTCCTAACTTCCCTGTCCTCCTCGCTTCCTGCCTCACTTCCTGTCCTAACTTCCCGTCCTCCTCACTTCCTGTCTCACTTCCTGTCCTAACTTCCTGTCCTCCTCACTTCCCGTCCTAACTTCCCGTCCTCACTCCCGTCCTCCTCACTTCCTGTCCTAACTTCCCGTCCTCCTCACTTCCTGTCCTAACTTCCCGTCCTCCTCACTTCCTGTCCTCACTTCCTGTCCTAACTTCCTGTCCTCCTCACTTCCGTCCTAACTTCCTGTCCTCCTCACTTCCGTCCTAACTTCCGTCCTCCTCGCTTCCTGCCTCACTTCCTGTCCTAACTTCCCGTCCTCCTCACTTCCTGTCTCACTTCCTGTCCTAACTTCCTGTCCTCCTCACTTCCCGTCCTAACTTCCCGTCCTCACTTCCCGTCCTCCTCACTTCCTGTCCTAACTTCCCGTCCTCCTCACTTCCTGTCCTAACTTCCCGTCCTCCTCACTTCCTGTCCTAACTTCCCGTCCTCCTCACTTCCGGTCCTAACTTCCTGTCCTCCTCACTTCCTGTCCTAACTTCCCGTCCTCCTCGCTTCCTGCCTCACTTCCTGTCCTAACTTCCCGTCCTCCTCACTTCCTGTCTCACTTCCTGTCCTCCTCACTTCCTGTCCTAACTTCCCGTCCTCCTCACTTCCTGCCTCACTTCCTGCTCACTTCCTGTCCTAACTTCCTGTCCTCCTCACTTCCCGTCCTAACTTCCCGTCCTCCTCACTTCCTGTCCTAACTTCCCGTCCTCCTCACTTCCTGTCCTAACTTCCCGTCCTCCTCACTTCCTGTCCTAACTTCCTGTCCTCCTCACTTCCGGTCCTAACTTCCTGTCCTCCTCGCTTCCTGCCTCACTTCCTGTCCTAACTTCCCGTCCTCCTCACTTCCTGTCTCACTTCCTGTCCTAACTTCCTGTCCTCCTCACTTCCCATCCTAACTTCCCGTCCTCACTTCCCGTCCTCCTCACTTCCTGTCCTAACTTCCCGTCCTCCTCACTTCCTGTCCTAACTTCCCGTCCTCCTCACTTCCTGTCTCACTTCCTGTCCTAACTTCCTGTCCTCCTCACTTCCCATCCTAACTTCCCGTCCTCACTTCCCGTCCTCCTCACTTCCTGTCCTAACTTCCCGTCCTCCTCACTTCCTGTCCTAACTTCCCGTCCTCCTCACTTCCTGTCCTAACTTCCTGTCCTCCTCACTTCCGGTCCTAACTTCCTGTCCTCCTCACTTCCTGTCCTAACTTCCCGTCCTCCTCGCTTCCTGCCTCACTTCCTGTCCTAACTTCCCGTCCTCCTCACTTCCTGTCCTCACTTCCTGTCCTAACTTCCCGTCCTACTTCCTGCCTCACTTCCTGTCTCACTTCCGTCCTAACTTCCTGTCCTACTCACTTCCCATCCTAACTTCCCGTCCTAACTTCCCGTCCTCCTCACTTCCTGCCTAACTTCCCGTCCTCCTCACTTCCTGTCCTAACTTCCCGTCCTCCTCACTTCCTGTCCTACTTCCTGTCCTCCTCACTTCCGGTCCTAACTTCCCGTCCTCCTCGCTTCCTGCCTCACTTCCTGTCCTAACTTCCCGTCCTCCTCACTTCCTGTCCTAACTTCCTGTCCTCCTCACTTCCCATCCTAACTTCCCATCCTCACTTCCCGTCCTCCTCACTTCTGTCCTAACTTCCCGTCCTCCTCACTTCCTGTCCTAACTTCCCTGTCCTCCTCACTTCCGGTCCTAACTTCCCGTCCTCCTCACTTCCTGTCTCACTTCCTGTCCTAACTTCCTGTCCTCCTCACTTCCGGTCCTAACTTCCTGTCCTCCTCACTTCCTGTCAGGTGGCCCCCGCTGAGGGTTTCTCAGACCTCGCCATGCAGGTGATGACGTCTCCGTCCAAAAACTACATCCTGATGGTGATCAGTGGCGGCGTGGCGCTGCTCTTTCTGATGGGTTTGCTCTGCGGACGCTTCACCAAACGCGTCACTCAGGAGCTGAAGGACAGGTAGACTCCGCCCCCTTTGGGGTCAGGACACGCCCACAGGAGAAACAACCAACCAACAACGCCGCTGAAAAATAAGCCCCGCCCCCTCGTTTACATACCTCCTCCTCTACTTTTCATTTTCTACCATCGCTGGAATGACATTACCCACAATCCTGCAGAACAAAAGTGGGCTTGATCAGCTTTGTAAGCCCCGCCCACTCCTCGAGAGGCCACGCCCACCTTCTTCTGCAGTTTCACCTGATGCAGTATTACTACGCCCCCCTCCTCTCTTTGCAGTGAAATGGGAGGATTGGGAGTGGGGGGGGGGATTCAGATCGTAAAGATTTTGGGGTTCAAAGGTGAAAATATGGGGCGCGAGGAAATCATATTAATAAGTGTAAATGTGTAGAAAGTGGGATGGGAAATGCTCATGTATAGAGCGGTTAAATGACTCCAGTATTTTAATGATTAAAGTGTGTGAGTGTGTGTGAGAGAGAGAAAAGGTTTGTGTGTGAGAGAGAATGTGTGTGTGTGTGTGTGTGTGTGTGTGTGTGAAACCTATTGTTCTTGTTTGTCCTGCTTAAGGGTTTTTGGGGGGTTTGTTTTACTCTGGATATCTGGATATTTTTTTGGATGTGTGTTAGTTAGATTTGATCGCCATGGGACTGCCAGGCGGGCGGTGCTAACCAACCAGCCCTCCACCGAGCAACAGATACGATAGCAAAACAAATAAGAGGGCGTAGGAGGAACTCTCCCAGCCAACATCTCGTGGATATTTTTTTTTCTGAAACCTGGCAATGCAGTTTTTTCCCAGCCAAATGAACGCACCACGAAATTGAGGACGCTTGTTTCGCTCACCTCGAGTGATTTTTATGTCCAAAGTCATTTCAATTTCACCCTGAAGAGACAGTGGGATTTATTACTTTTAATCCCTTTCTTTTTCGCCCTCTGATGGTTTCGCACTGGGAGGGTAAGAAAGCTGCAGGAACATAAATAAATAAATAAATGAAAAGATTCTAGATTATTATAGAGATGTGAACATTTGTGTAAAGATGATACTGGAATCATTGCGCATTTTTTTTCTTTTTTTATATATCTATAAATATATATATATATATTGTTTTGTCATAGCCTTATTTATTTGTTTACTAATGTTTGTTTTTTTATATGATTTGAATGTTCTCTGGTTGCCTTTTCTCCAGTGAGCGAGACGAGGGGAAAGATCAGAGGTTAGGCCATCAACCTGCCGCTGGGAGATGACTGATTTTTACCGTAGGGCAGTGAACGCCTCTCTGGTGGTTAAACGCGAGTTCGATTTCTGAAAGACGGCAGCTGTTAAATTCGGCGTCTTTAAATCTTTAGTGACGCTTTGTTCCAGATCAGAGAAGAGAGGCGATATCCCTGACCTTCAAGGACCTTTATTTCGGAAAAAATATGTACATTTTAATTAAAAGTGGTGCGGGAATAAGTCGGCATGTTACCACTTCCTGGTTTTGGTCGTTGGCTTAAAACAAGGTCTGTGGTTAGCACGAGCTGAAGACATTTTGTTCTACGACATAAAATACATCAGAAAATTCCCCACTGGTGGATTTAAAAACGTTGGTTGCTAACAAGTGTCTAAATGAGACGACTAAACGTCATCACGGCCAACATTAGCAACCTTTAGCTTAGCAGCAGTTCCTTTATAGCCCAACATTAGCCGCCTCTAGCTCCTTTATAGCCCAATAGCCCAACATTAGCCGCCTTTAGCTTAGCAGCAGTTCCTTTATAGCCCAACATTAGCCGCCTCTATCTCATTTATAACCCAATAGCCCAACATTAGCCGTCTTTAGCTTAGCAGCAGTTCCTTTATAGCCCAACATTAGCCGCCTTTAGCTTAGCGGCAGTTCCTTTATAGCCCAACATTAGCCGCCTTTAGCTTAGCGGCAGTTCCTTTATAGCCCAACATTAGCCGCCTTTAGCTTAGCGGCAGTTCCTTTATAGTCCAACATTAGCCGCCTTTAGCTTAGCGGTGGTGACGTGAAGTCATGAAGTAGCTGTGGGACTTAATCTCGGTACCGAATACAATACTTTTAGGGTGTCTAGTCTTTCCTATCGGGTCTTTTCTCACCGTGTTATACTTTAAGTTTTTTCCGAAAATAAGGTCCCGCGGGAAGAAGGGGTCTTTGCTTCTCCTCAGTGACAGAACTGAGTTGTAGTTTTTGAATCGGTGCATCGATATCTGTAATGTGATGATACTTTGGGGATGACCACTGGTGCGTTCATGCACCGTAAACGCTGATCAGTGACGAGGATATGAACAGAAAACGGTCCATGCAGCCTTTTGAACATGTGACTATCACAATCGTACTTTTCACCACTTGGCCTGAACACGACGTGTTAGAAGTCAATGTTTCCCCCCCGAAATGATCCAAACTGCACGCGTGAAAGCCACCTGAGAGAAACCAAACTTCAACATGTCTCAGAAAGTCTTTGTGGTTTCTTTCTGCTTCAAGTCAAATGATCTTGGACGTGAGCAGACGAAAGAGAAGCACGCACAAAACAAAGACGTTACGTAATCTCTAGGTCTTTGAGGTCTTTGCTTCTTCGTCGTTTGACTTCTGTGAGAGCAGACGGGTTTTAGGCCTGCAGGTTGATGCCGGAGTGAAACGAGTTTTTCGGGTGGAATCTTACGTTGAGGTACGGAAGCCCCGAGAGGCGAGTTTGTGATTTAAGAAATACATCGGGATCGTCTTTCTAAGTTGCTTAAAGAAAGAAAAACAACGTGTGAAACTTTGGGGAAATTATGTTTTTGTAGATTTCCTTTTTTCCGTTTGCGAAAATGTAGGTTTTAATATTTGGGTTTCGGTCGTCTACGTTTGTCTTTAGATGGAATATTTTCCCACAATTAATTTCTCGACTGATCGAGTGATTCGTCTAGAAGTTACAGATCAAACTCCTCAATTCTGTCTTGTTGACATTTTGGTACACAACGATCGATGTACCTCATCCGTCGACCTAACGCGTCACGAAGAGAAATGCTGTTCGCAGGCGGAACACTTTATTTCAGAGGTGTAAGCGATCCCGACGATTCACCCGTTTCCACGAATGACCCGCAAAAAAAGTGGAAAAATAAAACGTATTTTCCCCGTTTCACACATTTAGTTCCCCGCCTGTTCTCCACTCGTCAACACAAGCGCATCAAACACATCCGGACTTCATCGAACTGGCCTCTCAGGGCTTCCGTATCGAGGCTAGTTGTCGAGCTTTCTGGTCTCGTTGTGAAGTCGGAAACCGAGTTTTGTTTAAAGCGACTAAACGGCGTCTCTCCTCTCCAGCATGTGTTCTTTGCTGAGTGACGACATACTGTAAACGGTTTCATTTCGTATCTATCTGTTGAAGCTCGCTGTGGTGAGTGCTAACCATGCTTGTAAATGAGACGTCCTGATTCGTTGATTTGCTTATTTCGTTGTTATTTCGCAATCTTACGTTATTTCTTTTTTATCAAAGCGTGCCTAATCGCCGTCCCACGAGGGATTCCTGCTGTAAAGAATATCCCAGAACCCCCTGCAGTGTGTGCGTGTGTGTGTGTGTGTGTGGGTGGGTGGGTGTGTGTGTGTGTGTGTGTGATGATGGTGTGTGTGTGTTGGATGATAGTGTGTGTGTGTTTGTTGGATGATGGTGTGCGTGTGCGTGTGTGTGTGTGTGTGTTGCCCGCAGATTCCGGGCGGCGAGTGCAAACTTCCTCGTTGTTGTTCCTCTTAGTTTTGTGATGAAGATCTTTTTGTAAAACGTTCGGAGCTCCTGAGCATCGGATTTCTTTTTCTCCCCCACTTTGTTGCTTTTATTATTTACTTTTCGTTTTGTTGTTGTGTACAGATGAAAATTGGACAGTTTGTTAATAATAATAAAGTCTGCAAGGTTTCTATCCCGGCGTCCGCTCTGTTGATTTCTCCTCTCCACAGAGCTGCTCTGACGTCGGCCTCTGCAGCCCGGTCGCATGAACCTGCAGAACACTCTGAAGGAGCCGACTAGGCAGAACACTCTGAAGGAGCCGACTAGGCAGAACACTCTGAAGGAGCCGACTAGGCAGAACACTCTGAAGGAGCCGACAGCCTCTCTGACGGAACTAGTCTAACTACGGTTTGCTCCTTTATCAGGAACATTCATATTTGTATCGAAGTTAGCGACAGAAACGGACTATTTAGAGCCTTAAGAGTAAAACTGTTATTTATATCGTTAGTTTGTCAATCATTGTTAAACGCTTTGACCAGCATGCTATAAACTATATTCAAGAGATGGAGGAACATTGTTTTGGGGGATTTTATGGCCTTGCCGACTAAATATCGCATATTTTAGTGATTGCATTTCATGACACCGTATTCTATATCTTCATATCCGTCTGTTACGGACTCCTGCCTCGTGAGTGCAACGGGTTTTGTTCCTATGTATTCAACTGGTCAATCATCTTTTTGATAACTCAACACATGCTCCTTCCCTCTCAGATGGGTTCCATCCTCCAACACGACAAGTCTAACTTCAGAAAGGTTGCTGAGCACACACATAAACCCGGACGCTGTCATCCTGACTCCGTGAGAAGCTTCCTGAAGGAATTAACCCTCCGGTATCGTTCGATTGGACGACGCAAATTAGTCATTCGA
This sequence comes from Champsocephalus gunnari, assembly GCA_036324595.1. Classification (NCBI taxonomy): domain Eukaryota; kingdom Metazoa; phylum Chordata; class Actinopteri; order Perciformes; family Channichthyidae; genus Champsocephalus; species Champsocephalus gunnari. The sequence goes on along the minus strand of CM070429.1, from coordinate 3,326,922 downwards.
GACAAAAGTGTCCACTGCAAAAGACTTTCTTTCACAACTTTTTTGGGTTCAATCTTTAAAGCAACTTCCGCCCTAATAGAAAATACCAAACATGTAATCATTTTCAGGATTTTAACCCTTTCAATGCCATTTTGAAAACATGAAACCGCTGTTTTTTTCATGATGAAAACAGACAATTAGTTATTTTACAAAAAATACATATCTGGAGACTTGCTCTTTTTTTTAACACAGTCTTGGATACGTCAAAGATTAGAAACAACATTTATTTTGTTGGCTTTTTTTAAAAAGCCGCCCCAACATTCATTATATGGAAAATAACTGCCTTTTTGTGCATGTTTTTCATAGAAAACGCAAATTCATGTTTTCAAACTGGCAGTTCAAGGGTTAAAATCCTGAACATAATTTAACATTTGGTATTTTTGATCAGGACTGAACGTTGATTGAAAGATTTAACCACAAAAGGGTTTTTAAAAATATTAATCTGGTGTCCTTTTAGAGCAGTTTTTGGAAGTGGACATTTTTGTCCCGAATGACTAATTTGTGACTTTTTTTGTTCAATCTGATTTTGTGCAAAAACTAATAATGCAAAAAAATTAATGTTGTTGCTAATCTTTGACATATCCAAGACTGTGATAAAAAATAAGAGCCAGTCTCCCAGATCCGTCTTTTTTGGAAAATAACTAATTTTTCAACCAAAGTTATTGCAAAGTGGAAAAGTGAAAAATTACCCATATGGACAAAAACGTCCACAGTGATACCGGAGGGTTAAAGGACACGTCTGTTCACTACAAATCACATGACACACACACACCACACACACACACACACACACACACACACACACACACACACACACACACACACACACACACACACACACACACACACACACCAGCCCACTGTTGTTATTTAGTTTGTATTTAAATGTCGCCCTTCCTCCCTGCTGCCAGTGGTTCAGTGCATTTAGGATGCTATGCTCAGACCATGTGTGTGTGCAACATCAGGGCCAACAGTCTCAAACAGAAAAAATAGTTTTGCTCTAAATCATAAACTCTAATAACCTTTCTGAAAATATCAAGTTTAAATATAGGGTTTGATGTTTTTTCACGTAAGTTTGGACTTAGCTTGAAAATATTACATTTTCCACATATTGTCTGAGCATTTTCTGATGTACAGTATTTCCTGTATTTTTCACATATTTTGTGGGATTTTTATTAAACTTTATCAAAATAATTGTACATGTTCCTATATTTTATATTGTGTGTGTGTATGTGTGTGTGTGTGCGTGTGTGTGTGTGTGTGTTCCATAACTCCTCACACACACAGGTGAATATTTGAAGTGAAGCGATCTTACGTCACGGTGTGTGTTTGTCTCCACATGGACAACCTTTCTGTGTGTTTTCTGTCTTGTACGTGTGTGTGAGAATGTGTGTGTGTGTGTGTGTGGACAATCAGCTCAATCACATGTGTGTGTGTGTGTTTTTGAAGCGTGTGTTCTGTCTGGTGTGTGGAGGCTGACGGATACGTGTTAAATTCTTCACGCTGACGCACCAAAACATGTCTCAAAGTGTCTCAAAGTGTCTCAAAACATCGAGACGTCCGATTGACAGCTTCAAGCATCACACAGTCGGTCAACATGTTTGTGTTAAACGGAGTCATGTCTGCAGCGAAATGAGAGAAAACGCAAAGCACAGAAAACACAAATGCAGATCCACTCATATGAGGGAGACTCTTTTACCTTTATTGTTACTTTTACACAAAACTCACAGAGATAAAACAAAGAAGACAGATTAACAACACATACTGCTACTGTTTTAAAAGACCCTTATTATGGATTAAAAAGATGTGACTTTATCCAATCCAAAACAAAGATGGTGGAAAGTCGATCTCTTACTCTTTTAAGACGACGATAGTCAGCTCTGAGACGTCAACCCTTCTTTCCTAAAGTACTCAAACTAAAAGTAGTGCCACGAGAATAGTAATGCTCCCATAATAACACTTAACAAATATGAGCTATTCTTATGTAACAAGACGTGAAACTATAAGTGCTAATTGTGTCTAAATGACCAACCCGGGTGTGTGATAGTCACAAAATTAATTTACTATTCATTCGTGTTCACCAACACGATTTTCGCATTTTTTTCGTGTCACACAGAACGATTTTAAAAGCACTGTATTTCTATTGGTAGTATGTTTCGTGGCTGCAGCAGCTGTGGGGTTCATAACAACATGTTCTTACTCAATATCTAGCCACGATTGTTTTTATTTGAAATCGTATAATGTCGGACTTTTTGTTGCCGTCTGTGAGGAAAAGCAATGGGCTCAGAGCCTCAGAATACTGAAATCTACCTTACCTTTTTACCTTCTAATTTGTTATATTTTTCTAAATAACACACTGTTATTTACTCAACAATAACACACAATTATCCTTGCTTTTATTTATTTGTTTAATTCTTAACAGGAAACCGGGTAAAGGAAGTAGGAGAAAGTGAACTGAATAGCATGGCAGTAGACTGCTACTCATTTCCCCTATGCAACCTGAAGAGTAAAAGGGTCAAGTCCGTCAGAAAGCAATGACTGTTAGTGTAAGCCTTACACTGTAAGGATTAGTAACATGTATTGTGTTTATGTGATGACATTTGGAGATGTTTAAACTCATTTAATTTCAAACCTTTATTTATTCAGATTGATCCCATTGAGATCATATGTCTCTTTTTCAAGGGAGACCTGCATAACTCAATGAGAAAAGGCGTTAGCATACACGGTAGCGTTAGCATACATGCTAGCGCTAGCCATACTAGTCTGTATATGCTAGCTAGCATTAGCTATATTTACCTTCTTTACACTTAGCGGTCCTATGTGTTAATCTGTGTATGTTACACTTGAATATATGAGATCATTAAGTGCCTTGTTACTTCTGTTTTATAGTTTCACTCCGTTTGTCAGTGGACTGCAAATAGGTCAATAAAGGAGCATGGCTGCTCATTCCCTGGCTCTCAAAGGAGTTTGGCTGGCTGTTTAATCTCTGTTCACACTGAGCCAGTACAACACACAGAGAGAACAGTACACCTAGTGTGTAAGTACATACAAGCAGGTCACTCAGTAGGATCACAAATACATACAATCTGTTTTTATTCAAAAGTACAGGCTGCATATGTTCTCAGCCTTGGAGAAACTTGACATGTGTCTGAACCTCTCTTTAGTGGTTCATTAATACAACATTTCTCAATCTCTGTTCACGTTCTGTTGAGGTTAATGTCAGAAGTTGTGTGCTATCATGTATTTACAAAGTGTATAGGCTAGAGGAGGCAACTTTCGAATAGGGAACCTGTTCTGGTCAATTAGAGTCAAACTACTAGCTTATGAACAAGACTTCACTTTCAAATAGGGAACATGTTCTGAGATATAAATACAACATTTTAGATGTATTTAGACACAATTAACACATATATTCTTACATAACAATAGATCATATTTGTTAAGTGTTATTATGGGAGAATAGCTATTCTTGTGGTGCTGCTGCCTCATTAGGCCCGTATTGAGCAGACCAAAGCTCATGTACAACAACTTCCTTACTTGCAACAAATCAGCACTAATTAAAGGGTTATTGAGGAAGAACTCAACTAATAGCTTATGTCATGTAGAATAAGGAATTAATAAGTGTTTTATAATGACTAATAATATGCATGTTAATTAACAACTAGTTGATGGTTAATTTGTGTACCTTAATCTAAAGTGTTACCTAGATTTTTTTGGGAACATGTTTACATATCTTTAAAAAGTGAAACCCAACAGAACAGATTTTTTATTTTTTTATTTAGCAATATTATATACAGAATCATAATTTTACTGAAACAGTAAATTATCAGAAACACTCAGTGGTTCGACACCCCCTCCCTCGTCAGTTTTATAAATGAAGGTCTGGCTCCTGCTCTCACAATCATTACAAACCCTTCTTTTCCCACCAACCCTGATGAACATTAAACCCCCCCCCCAAATACACAATTAATGGTTTCTCCCGCTTCGAACAGCGTGACCGGAAGAAGTCAACTTCTCATGAGTTCCTCAGAATAACGCCTCTGATGTTCAGCTTTGTGACGATGTGTTTTCCAGCTGATCTGTATTTAGCTTCAGACAAAACCATCTGGAGAAACCTGGGGATAGATATCCGTCATCTGAAAACTGACTGCGCTCACAAACGTAATGAACTAATAGTACTTCAGAAATTGGAGTATAGAAGTGTCTTTAAAAAGGGAACATCAACACACGTGAAAAACTGTAATCTGAAAAGTATCTAAATCTCACAACTGTAGATTATAAGTAGTTACAAAAATGTGTATAATTAGAGCGACGCAAGAACGAGTATTTAGAAATGTATTTACATACGATACTTGAGTAGATTCTGTATTCCAGAGAGATTTTTCAGGAATGTTTTACACAATGTTTTGGATTTTTCTTTACAAATATTACATTTTAAAACTTGGCACCAAACTCTGGTGAACTCTGATAAACCTTGAACCCGTGTCCCCCTCCCCCACAATTAATGGTTTCTCCCACTACGAGCAGGCTGACCAGAGGAAGTCAACTTCTCAGAATAACGCCTCTGATTTTCAGTTTTGTGACGATGTGTACAAAAAAGTAAAAAAGTAAAACTCACAATTGTAGTTTATAAGTAGTTAAAATATGCTTAAAGTAGAGAGACGCAAGAACAAGTATCTAGAAAATGTTATTGAATACGATAATGAGTGAATTTATTCCAGAGAGATTTTTCTAAATATTTTTAGGAATGTTTTACACGAGCCTTTTAAATATTTTGTTTTAAAAACTTGGCTCCAAACTCTGTTAAACACTGATACACCTTGAACACACACACAATTAATGGATCATCCCGCTACAGACAGGCCTGAAGTGGAAGAAATCAGCTTCTCATGAGTTTCTCAGAAAAACAGATGTGTAATTAAATACGATGTTTGAGTAAATGTATTCCAGAGAGATTTTTCTGAGCATTGCTAAATATTTTTTCAGGAATGTTATACACAATGTTTTTGATTTTTCTTTATAAATATTTAATTAAAACACGTGGCACCAAGCTCTGTAACACACTGATAAACTTAGCACCCACCCAAATTAAAAAGACTGTAATCTGAAAAGTAATTAAAATTCACAATTGTTGTTTATAAGTAGTTACAAATATGCATTAAGTAGAGAGACTATATCTAGAATACGATAATGAGTAAATGTATTCCAGAGAGATTTTTACACAATGTTTTTTGATCTTTTTAAATAAATATTTTGTTTAAAAACGTTTACACCAAACTCTGGTAAATACTGACAAACCTTGAAGGTCCCCAAAATGAAACGTTTCCTCCCTCTAAAATGTGTACGGAGACACGAACAGCGTGACCTTGGTGAGGTATCGCCCCAGCAGCTGGTTCCTCTCCAGTTCGCTCATCTCCACTTCGGCCTCCAGAGTGGATGGACCCTCGATGGGTGTCACCAACAAAAGGGTCCCCGTCTGTCTTCCTGAGCGCTGGACGCTGAAATGACCTCGCCCTCGACCGCCAGCCAACCCGAAACGAAGCGTGTCGCCAAGGACTCGAGCCGCCGACACGCGGAAGAGGACGCGGGGGGCGGCCATGTTGGAAACCACAGACAGGAAGTGGAAGGAGATGGAGTTCGGAGCCTGAGAGCACGACTTGTCTCCGGACATGCAGGGGTTCCTCTCACAGCGCCTGGGGAAACAGGATGATATCAGATAAGATCCTGAACATCAGCAGGAGAGGACTCTTTAAAGTAGAGACACTACATACTGATATACACCTGAACATCAGCAGGAGAGGACTCTTTAAAGTAGAGACACTACATACTGATATACACCTGAACATCAGCAGGAGAGGACTCTTTAAAGTAGAGACACTACATACTGATATACACCTGAACATCAGCAGGAGAGGACTCTTTAAAGTAGAGACACTACATACTGATATACACCTGAACATCAGCAGGAGAGGACTCTTTAAAGTAGAGACACTACATACTGATATACACCTGAACATCAGCAGGAGAGGACTCTTTAAAGTAGAGACACTACATACTGATATACACCTGAACATCAGCAGGAGAGGACTCTTTAAAGTAGAGACACTACATACTGATATACACCTGAACATCAGCAGGAGAGGACTCTTTAAAGTAGAGACACTACATACTGATATACACCTGAACATCAGCAGGAGAGGACTCTTTAAAGTAGAGACACTACATACTGATATACACCTGAACATCAGCAGGAGAGGACTCTTTAAAGTAGAGACACTACATACTGATATACACCTGAACATCAGCAGGAGAGGACTCTTTAAAGTAGAGACACTACATACTGATATACACCTGAACATCAGCAGGAGAGGACTCTTTAAAGTAGAGACACTACATACTGATATACACCTGAACATCAGCAGGAGAGGACTCTTTAAAGTAGAGACACTACATACTGATATACACCTGAACATCAGCAGGAGAGGACTCTTTAAAGTAGAGACACTACATACTGATATACACCTGAACATCAGCAGGAGAGGACTCTTTAAAGTAGAGACACTACATACTGATATACACCTGAACATCAGCAGGAGAGGACTCTTTAAAGTAGAGACACTACATACTGATATACACCTGAACATCAGCAGGAGAGGACTCTTTAAAGTAGAGACACTACATACTGATATACACCTGAACATCAGCAGGAGAGGACTCTTTAAAGTAGAGACACTACATACTGATATACACCTGAACATCAGCAGGAGAGGACTCTTTAAAGTAGAGACACTACATACTGATATACACCTGAACATCAGCAGGAGAGGACTCTTTAAAGTAGAGACACTACATACTGATATACACCTGAACATCAGCAGGAGAGGACTCTTTAAAGTAGAGACACTACATACTGATATACACCTGAACATCAGCAGGAGAGGACTCTTTAAAGTAGAGACACTACACACTGTATTAGCACCTCCTGACCCTTGATCAAATCACGAAGCCATGCTTCAGGAGTGGCGTGTTGAATGGAAATGAAAAGCCGTGATTCTTACATCGATGACGTCTTGATGTACGTGGCGTTCTTCATCTGAGGACACTCCACCCTCACACACTGGAAACCTCCGAAGGTGTTCACACACACCTGGTCTGCCGAGCAGTTGTGCATCCGGTTCTCACACTCGTCCACGTCTGAGGAGCGCGAGAGAGAGGCGTTTTAGAAACAGATAAAGAAAAGAAGTACTCTGAGGGAAAAGTAGTAACACCACAGTCTTAACAATACTCCAATACATGTTAAAGTATTAGTAATAGTTATATGCTTAAGAATTGAAGTATAATCAGCTAAATGTACAACAAGTACTCATTATGCAGATTGAGTCTTTCAACTGGTTGTGTATATAATATCCCAGGAACAGTTCCGATAGTTCCTGGGATTTTGCGTTCACACCAAAAAGATCTGGAACCAGAACTTTTTTTCGGGAACCTTCCCATTTCTGATTGGCTGAATTGCAAACCACGCCCCGTAAAACTGTGAAGCCGCCATTTTATTATGCTCGCATTAGCATTATTAGCATTAGCCCAGCGCAGAAACGCAGAGAGACTAACTTATGGCAACACAAAATAAAACATGGGAGCGGTGGAGATGAGGAGGTGTCGGCGTTCTGGCGATTTACTCGGAAGGCTTCAGTAGAAGCTGCTGGGACTCCCAGCAGCTGCTACTGAAGCCTTCCCCAACTCCGGGGACTTCCGGCCGGGGACTCCGGGTGGCAGTATACGCCGTGAAGTGGTTTGCGGCCTGCCAGTAAACCCAAAGCAGAAGAAGAAGAAGTGACGTCAGGGGAACTTATTCCGGTGTGAACGCGATTTACTAGAACCATTCCGGAACTAAAGACTTCCGGGGAACTAAGGTCCGGGAAACTAATCCCTGGTGTGAAAGCGCCTATTGAGTTCTTTGTAACCAAATGTCTCTCAGAGGGGCGTGGGGGAGGGGCTCCTTATCTTCATCTAAAGTAACAGACAGAGAATCAGCACTTTGGAAACAGGCTGAAACAGAGGGGATTATGGGTAATGCTGCAATGATCTGTTTGGTGTTTCAGCCAATCAGAGACAGGGCTCTGGATATATCTATAGGGGACCTTTAAGGCCACTGTTTCCCCACCCTCCACCTTCAGCCTCATCCAGCTGAGAGACTCCCCCGGGGTGACCTTTGACCTCTGACCTGTGCAGCTGCGAGCGTCTCTGGACAGGTCGTACCCGGCGGGGCAGAAGCAGTGGAAGCTGCCGGGCGTGTTCACACACTGATGCACGCACAGCCGGCCGGGCTGAGCCAGGGGGAACAGGAGGCACTCGTCGATGTCTGGAACACACACGGGTTCACGGAAGTTAGAGTATTCCAGATGGATGTGAAACGGAAGCATTGGTACAAGTACACACATCCTTTACTCAAGTAGAAGTACGCATACTCTGGTCAAAGCAGAAGTACTGACTAAACTTCTTTACTCAAGTAGAAGTAAAGACGTATGGTCTCCGAAATGTAGTTAAGTAAAACGTACCCATCACTTTGTGTCCTTCGCCCGAATTCTCTGTACTCACCGTTCCAGGTCTGATATGTTTAAGATGTAATGTCGAGCGCTTTGAGTGCTCGAATAAATGTAATGAAACGCAGAAACTAAAGTAACAAACCTGTTTTGAAAATGTGAGAAGTAGAAAGTACTGAAACGCACACGGGGACTTTGGAGTATTCCACATGTAAAACAGTAGCTTTGGTTTTGTAACATGCATGTGTGCACAAGGAGCAGATGTAATGTAAGTGTGACGAACTAATAATTCAAATATCTACACAAATACTTCCACTGAATACATGTACAAATACATTACAGAAGCACTGTTTGTAGAGAAATGTTAATTTATCAAACCAGACAACAAAAGTGTATTAAGTAGAAAAAAATGACATCGACAAATACAACTGATTCTTCTAAAATACCACAAAAATATACACACATATTTCCACTAAATAAGAAAATACATTAAATAAAATACATCCACTAAAATACATCCAGAACAACGACGCACATCCACTAACATATACCAAAGAATACCACACATTTGCAGCCAAACTGACAGGCAGCACCCTCGTTTTCACCCTCCGTCTGAAACCAGAGCCCAGTCTGCTCTGATTGGTTAGCTGGCCGGCTCAGTTGTGATCGGTCAACCGCTTAAAAGACGTCCCGCCCCTTAGCCTATCACGTACAATGTGTTGGAGCGCTAGCCAATAAGAGTGTGAGTGTTACGTAGTGATGTCACTGCGTTCCGGAAGTAAACAAAGTGGTGGGATGCGTTTCTCACCCGTGCAGATGTTGTTGTCTCGGCCTGAAATGGTGAATCCGACGTCGCAGGTGCAGCGGGTGGAGCCCAGGAAGTGAGTGCAGTGAGAGGGACGGACAGAGGACGGGGGGGGAGGACGTGGGTGAGGAAGAGGAGGAGGGAGGAGGTAAAGATAGTAAGGCGGAAGAGGAGGAGGAAGAGGAGGTGGGAGAGGAGAGGAAGAGGGAGAAGACAGAGCGGCAGAGACAGGGAAGGAGGAAGGAGAAGCAGGAGTGAAAGAGGCCAGAGAGTTTCCACTGGCGATTAAACCTGAAAACAAAAAAAGAACAAACATTAAGACAATAACAACTTCTAATACACGTTATTTGTTACTTCACTTATGTTTATTAAAATATGTTGCTAACAAGTGTCTAAATGAGACGACTAAACAGCATCACGGCCCAACATTAGCCACCTTTAGCTTAGCGGTGGTGACGTGAAGTCATGTGACCGTGCTGTAGTTCCTTTATAGCCCGACATTAGCCTCCTTTAGCTTAGCGGTGGTGACGTGAAGTCATGTGACCGTGCTGTAGTTCCTTTATAGCCCAACATTAGCCACCTTTAGCTTAGCGGGGTGACGTGAAGTCATGTGACCGTGCTGTAGTTCCTTTAGAGCCCAACATTAGCCACCTTTAGCTTAGCGGTGATGACGTGAAGTCATGTGACCGTGCTGTAGTTCCTTTATAGCCCAACATTAGCCTCCTTTAGCTTAGCGGTGGTGACGTGAAGTCATGTGACCGTGCTGTGGTTCCTTTATAGCCCAACATTAGCCACCTTTAGCTTAGCGGTGGTGACGTGAAGTCATGTGACCGTGCTGTAGTTCCTTTATAGCCCAACATTAGCCTCCTTTAGCTTAGCGGTGGTGACGTGAAGTCATGTGACCGTGCTGTAGTTCCTTTATAGCCCAACATTAGCCTCCTTTAGCTTAGCGGTGGTGACGTGAAGTCATGTGACCGTGCTGTAGTTCCTTTATAGCCCAACATTAGCCTCCTTTAGCTTAGCGGTGGTGACGTGAAGTCATGTGACCGTGCTGTAGTTCCTTTATAGCCCAACATTAGCCTCCTTTAGCTTAGCGGTGGTGACGTGAAGTCATGTGACCGTGCTGTAGTTCCTTTATAGCCCAACATTAGCCGCCTTTAGCTTAGCGGTGGTGACGTGAAGTCATGTGACCGTGCTGTAGTTCCTCTATAGCCCAACATTAGCCACCTTTAGCTTAGCGGTGGTGACGTGAAGTCATGTGACCGTGCTGTAGTTCCTTTATAGCCCAACATTAGCCACCTTTAGCTTAGCGGTGGTGACGTGAAGTCATGTGACCGTGCTGTAGTTCCTTTATAGCCCAACATTAGCCACCTTTAGCTTAGCGGTGGTGACGTGAAGTCATGTGACCGTGCTGTAGTTCCTTTATAGCCCAACATTAGCCTCCTTTAGCTTAGCGGTGGTGACGTGAAGTCATGTGACCGTGCTGTAGTTCCTTTATAGCCCAACATTAGCCACCTTTAGCTTAGCGGTGGTGACGTGAAGTCATGTGACCGTGCTGTAGTTCCTTTATAGCCCAACATTAGCCACCTTTAGCTTAGCGGTGGTGACGTGAAGTCATGTGACCGTGCTGTAGTTCCTTTATAGCCCAACATTAGCCTTTTACTTCAGAAATCATAAAGTGATGTTAATATGTGGAGATTATCCTGCTGAACTAAACGTGTAAGTATCATAAACGTTTGTTTGACAAAGAGATAATTTTCTTGACATAATGGAGAAATCCCATTGGCTTTTTGTGAAGGGAACCAGGGAGATGCTGCCTTCAGGGTCTGTCACTTTATAACCACTCGTAAAACTTTACAGTGTGTTATTGTCTTACGTCTGCACATGGGCTGCTGTCCGCTCCACCTCAGAGAGTCCAGACACACTCGTGTTCGCGGGCCAATCAGCTCGTAGCTTGGTTTGCACAGGAAGTGGACCTCGTGTCCGATGCCAAACACCCGACCCTAGTCTCCGCCCGTTAGCGGGGAGTTCTGGTTTGGAGCAGGTTGCTGGAAACAAGAGGGAGAGACATTTAGCTTCAGAAACTATTTTGTGAGAATATTAAAAAGACACGAAGAAGAGGGGACACATGTTGATGTAGAAGAGACATGAGAAGAGGGGACACATGTTGATGTAGAAGAGACATGGAGAAGAGGGGACACATGTTGATGTAGAAGAGACATGGAGAAGAGGGGACACATGTTGATGAAGAAGAGACATGAAGAAGAGGGGACACATGTTTATGTAGAAGAGACATGAAGAAGAGGGGACACATGTTGATGTAGAAGAGACATGAAGAAGAGGGGACACATGTTGATGTAGGAGA
>CM070429.1:3298048-3314673 GCA_036324595.1 Champsocephalus gunnari | reverse complement strand
AAACTCAAATACCTGTACTTTCTACTTCTTACATGTTGAACTCAAATACCTGTACTTTCTACTTCTTACATGTTGAACACAAATACCTGTACTTTCTACTTCTTACATGTTGAACTCAAATACCTGTACTTTCTACTTCTTACATGTTGAACTCAAATACATGTACTTTCTACTTCTTACATGTTGAACTCAAATACCTGTACTTTCTACTTCTTACATGTTGAACTCAAATACCTGTACTTTCTACTTCTTACATGTTGAACTCAAATACCTGTACTTTCTACTTCTCTCATGTTGAACTCAAATACCTGTACTTTCTACTTCTTACATGTTGAACTCAAATACCTGTACTTTCTACTTCTCACATGTTGAACTCAAATACCTGTACTTTCTACTTCTCACATGTTAAACTCAAATACCTGTACTTTCTACTTCTTACATGTTGAACTCAAATACCTGTACTTTCTACTTCTTACATGTTGAACTCAAATACCTGTACTTTCTACCTCTCACATGTTGAACTCAAATACCTGTACTTTCTACTTCTTACATGTTGAACACAAATACCTGTACTTTCTACTTCTTACATGTTGAACACAAATACCTGTACTTTCTACTTCTTACATGTTGAACTCAAATACCTGTACTTTCTACTTCTTACATGTTGAACACAAATACCTGTACTTTCTACTTCTTACATGTTGAACACAAATACCTGTACCTTCTACTTCTTACATGTTGAACTCAAATACATGTACTTTCTACTTCTTACATGTTGAACTCAAATACCTGTACTTTCTACTTCTTACATGTTGAACTCAAATACCTGTACTTTATACTTCTTACATGTTGAACTCAAATACTTGTACTTTCTACTTCTCTCATGTTGAACACAAATACCTGTACTTTCTACTTCTTACATGTTGAACACAAATACCTGTACTTTCTACTTCTTACATGTTGAACTCAAATACCTGTACTTTCTACTTCTCACATGTTGAACTCAAATACCTGTACTTTCTACTTATCACATGTTAAACTCAAATACCTGTACTTTCTACTTCTTACATGTTGAACTCAAATACCTGTACTTTCTACTTCTTACATGTTGAACTCAAATACCTGTACTTTCTACCTCTCACATGTTGAACTCAAATACCTGTACTTTCTACTTCTTACATGTTGAACACAAATACCTGTACTTTCTACTTCTTACATGTTGAACACAAATACCTGTACTTTCTACTTCTTACATGTTGAACTCAAATACCTGTACTTTCTACTTCTTACATGTTGAACACAAATACCTGTACTTTCTACTTCTTACATGTTGAACACAAATACCTGTACTTTCTACTTCTTACATGTTGAACTCAAATACATGTACTTTCTACTTCTTACATGTTGAACTCAAATACCTGTACTTTCTACTTCTTACATGTTGAACTCAAATACCTGTACTTTCTACTTCTCACATGTTGAACTCAAATACCTGTACTTTCTACTTCTCTCATGTTGAACTCAAATACCTGTACTTTCTACTTCTCTCATGTTGAACTCAAATACCTGTACTTTCTACTTCTCTCATGTTGAACTCAAATACCTGTACTTTCTACTTCTCACATGTTGAACTCAAATACCTGTACTTTCTACTTCTCACATGTTGAACTCAAATACCTGTACTTTCTACTTCTCACATGTTGAACTCAAATACCTGTACTTTCTACTTCTCACATGTTGAACTCAAATACCTGTACTTTCTACTTCTCTCATGTTGAACTCAAATACCTGTACTTTCTACTTCTTACATGTTGAACCCAAATACCTGTACTTTCTACTTCTCTCATTTCCCAAACAGCTGGTTCCTTTAGTCTGAATGTGTGTTGGTGCGTGATCATTATTATTTAGAGTCATTGTTCTGTTGATATAAAGGGAGGTCAGGTACTCTTTGAAACAGCTGCTAGCTATGGGTACTTTTTACTGAAGTACATTTCAACGCCTGCCTGACCCTCGTCTCCACCTCTCCTCCCTGTGTTCTCAGAGGCTGTAAATATCTCCATCAGACCGGCTCGCTGTGTGGTCGATCGTAAAGACGTCCCCGCGACGCTGCCACTCGCCTTTCCCGTTAAAACATCTCGTTAAAGAACTCGTTATCTTTGTGCGGCGTGGCGTTCCTCGCAAACACCCAGATGGTTTTCCGCTTCTGAAGAGAGTCCTCGATAAGCAAATCCCTCCCCAAAAAACAAAGAGCGTTCGCGGAGGTTTCGACACCCAGATGCAGTTTCATTCGCCCGTTAAAGGAAGCAAAGGTCGTGTTGTGTTACACTCGGGGTCATTTACTGTCTTAACTTAACGCCTTAAAGAGAGTCTTCTTCTGTGGTGTTTCATTTTAATGGAGACCAGATCGTTGGGTTTGTGTTTTCAAAAGTCACCCACAGTCTGACCGCATGTTGTTCTTCTTCTGTGTTCTTCTGGTTTTAGCAGGTTGAATTCAGTGGCGAACCGTGTCCATCACAACTGGCCCTTCTGTAGACACACACACACACCCCGCGGCATTATAATGTCCATCTTTTCACTGAATTGTCGTCTTGAAAAGGGTACTCACAACGGCATGAATTGCTTCGTCGCATTCATCTAGATCAGGGGTGTCAAACTCAAGGCCCGGGGGCCAAATCCGGCCCGCGACTTCATTTTCTGTGGCCCCGCAAGAGCTTGCAAAGAATATAATACGTTTATTATACGGTTACATGCCACTTTACAGAAGTAGGTTGCCCATAAACTACATGTCCCACAATGCATCTCGTTTTGTGACATGCGCACTGAAGAGACTTCTGCTTTCAGACGTAGTTAATGACTAAGTTATTATCCTATCCGATACTAATCCAATTCAGAGGCAATAATGTAATATAACACATTATTTTATATATTATATATTTATATAGTTACAACCGGCCCTTTGAGTGCAACCTTTATGCAAATTTGGCCCGCGATGAAATTGAGTTTGACACCCCTGATCTAGATCCTCTGTCTCGAGCCAGTTAACTAGCGGGCCTTCTAGAACACCTGGGATCGAGGGGAACTCTGAAAGAACACGCCCATTAGCTACAAATCACTATCTGATTGGTCGATCAAACTGTCAGTCCAAACGTACGCTCTCATTCAGTGCAACGCCCAGGGCCTTCGATCAAGGATGTAGAAAACCTGGTTGAAGGATATTCTACCCAGAGACCCAGAACCAGATCTGATTGGTTGCTTTCTTTTCTACTGAAATGCGTAGTGCATGGTCCGAGAAGGACAAACAAATAAACGTAACACTGATATTACAGATCAACGACACAGATACCATTCTCATTTATTCATTTTATTACATTTTATTTATTTAATTAAATCGATGTTTTGTTTGTTTTATCTGAGTGTTCCAGGGAGTTCTCTGAATACCTTGAAGGCCCTGACGGTTCGCCACTGGTTGAATTCCTCCAGACTGAGTCCGAGGTCCGTTATTCACTGAGGCGATGATTCAGTTTCACTGTTTAGATGTTTCTGCTGTTTGTCACTGCGTGTTAAACCGGATGCTGAAGGCGTCTTCCACTGAGCTACGGTGTCCTCATGGGGCTGTGAGTGCCGATGGATAGAACATGTGGATGTTAGAAAATAACTTTGAAGGATTTTCTTGAACAAAACTGAACTTTTTCTGCCTTTATTTTGAAGGATAATACAAACTTGCATTTGTATTAATAACCTACAAATCCACTAAAGCTTTTAAATGAATGTAGTGAAATAAAAAGCGCAATATTTGCTTTTTTTGTGGAATTTTTGTGTGGAATTTGGACCCTGAAGGCACCGTGCTTCCCTCTACAAAAATCCAATGGTATTTTTCCTTTGGATTATTGCAGGAAATAATCTCTGTATTGTTCTTAAAATAACATACTTCTCTTTAGCTTGTGTTAACCACAGCCTGTATCTCAGGCTCACAATCACAAAACACATTCAGAGAACCATTGACTTCCACAACAGGGGACTGGAAGTGGTCATTTTGTTTACTTTTTGAAATCAAGAATTCAGGTGTGTAGAAACTGGTAACATTGAAGGGCTTTTTTACTTTTGCAACATTTAACACCAGTCATTAAGAAACCCAATAAATACTAGAGAACTATCACAACCTATGTTCAGATTCAAAGGTTTTATTATCATATGTACAGCAACTACAGCGTGGATATGAACATCTGAAGTCCCAGGCTCCTCCGACAGCGCGATATAGAAGACATGAAACAATACATCAAAACAAAGACAATACAATTAGTGCAAGAAGAAACAGAGAAGAATAAAATAGTGCAGGTTATGTTGAGACCAAGTGCGGATAATGCAAATATCAACTATTTACATGTAAAAAATAGAAATAATATAAGCTAAATGTCGTAAAGCAGGAGTCTATAAACATGTACGGAGTGTAAAATAAATACTGCACTGAAACGTTGACTTGAAATGAAACACTGTTTATTGGAGTCCTTTAAAGCCAGAATAAGGCCCTTGTGCAGACAGCGTTGCGTGCATCACGTCCGACTGAAACAAAACCAGAGTGTAAGCGTTTTAAATTCCTCCCTAAACCTGTTGCCCCGTCTGAACGAGGTCCAAGATGTTCTGGGGGTTAAGTGGTTTTGTGCTCAGAGCGGTAATGAAGTGAAGTGACAGCTCCAGGTGGCCGAGCGGCAACTGTTGGCGCGCAGAGATAAATAATAAAACAACTGTGAGCCGAGGAGCAGAGGACACGAAGAGAGACAAGCACACATCCTTTGCTCAATAAGTACTCGTGTTTAACAGGAGAAGTAGAATAAACTTCTTTGCTCAAGTACAAGTACTCGTGTTTAACAGTAGAAGTAGAATAAACTTCTTTACTCAAGTAGAAGTAAAGAAGCTTTGAAGTGTACTTCAGTAAAAAGTACCCATAACTAGCAGCTGCTTTAAAGAGTACCTGACCCTTTATATTAACAGAACAATAATGTCATTGTTAGCTAATGAATGTTTCCATGGTGACCAACGGCAACATGACAACGTTTCCATTGGTCCCTCTTCTTTAGAGAAGACCAGGAAGTGATGGATACACGGATCGTGTTCCAACCAATAGGCACGCAATGACTCTAAAGAATAATGATCACGCACCAAACACACATTCAGACTAAAGGAACCAGCTGTTTGGGAAATGAGAGAAGTAGAAAGTACAGGTATTTGAGTTCAACATGAGAGAAGTAGAAAGTACAGGTATTTGAGTTCAACATGTAAGAAGTAGAAAGTACAGGTATTTGAGTTCAACATGTGAGAAGTAGAAAGTACAGGTATTTGAGTTCAACATGTAAGAAGTAGAAAGTACAGGTATTTGAGTTCAACATGTGAGAAGTAGAAAGTACAGGTATTTGAGTTCAACATGTAAGAAGTAGAAAGTACAGATATTTGAGTTCAACATGTAAGAAGTAGAAAGTACAGGTATTTGAGTTCAACATGTAAGAAGTAGAAAGTACAGGTATTTGAGTTCAACATGTAAGAAGTAGAAAGTACAGGTATTTGAGTTCAACATGTAAGAAGTAGAAAGTACAGGTATTTGAGTTCAACATGTAAGAAGTAGAAAGTACAGGTATTTGAGTTCAACATGAGAGAAGTAGAAAGTAAAGGTATTTGAGTTCAACATGTGAGAAGTAGAAAGTACAGGTATTTGAGTTCAACATGAGAGAAGTAGAAAGTACAGGTATTTGAGTTCAACATGTGAGAAGTAGAAAGTACAGGTATTTGAGTTCAACATGAGAGAAGTAGAAAGTACAGGTATTTGAGTTCAACATGTGAGAAGTAGAAAGTACAGGTATTTGAGTTCAACATGAGAGAAGTAGAAAGTACAGGTATTTGAGTTCAACATGTAAGAAGTAGAAAGTACAGGTATTTGAGTTCAACATGTAAGAAGTAGAAAGTACAGGTATTTGAGTTCAACATGTAAGAAGTAGAAAGTACAGGTATTTGAGTTCAACATGTGAGAAGTAGAAAGTACAGGTATTTGAGTTCAACATGAGAGAAGTAGAAAGTACAGGTATTTGAGTTCAACATGTAAGAAGTAGAAAGTACAGGTATTTGAGTTCAACATGTAAGAAGTAGAAAGTACAGGTATTTGAGTTCAACATGTGAGAAGTAGAAAGTACAGGTATTTGAGTTCAACATGAGAGAAGTAGAAAGTACAGGTATTTGAGTTCAACATGTAAGAAGTAGAAAGTACAGGTATTTGAGTTCAACATGTGAGAAGTAGAAAGTACAGGTATTTGAGTTCAACATGTGAGAAGTAGAAAGTACAGGTATTTGTGTTCAACATGTGAGAAGTAGAAAGTACAGGTATTTGAGTTCAACATGAGAGAAGTAGAAAGTACAGGTATTTGAGTTCAACATGTAAGAAGTAGAAAGTACAGGTATTTGAGTTCAACATGAGAGAAGTAGAAAGTACAGGTATTTGAGTTCAACATGAGAGAAGTAGAAAGTACAGGTATTTGAGTTCAACATGTAAGAAGTAGAAAGTACAGGTATTTGAGTTCAACATGAGAGAAGTAGAAAGTACAGGTATTTGAGTTCAACATGTGAGAAGTAGAAAGTACAGGTATTTGAGTTCAACATGAGAGAAGTAGAAAGTACAGGTATTTGAGTTCAACATGAGAGAAGTAGAAAGTACAGGTATTTGAGTTCAACATGTGAGAAGTAGAAAGTACAGGTATTTGAGTTCAACATGAGAGAAGTAGAAAGTACAGGTATTTGAGTTCAACATGTGAGAAGTAGAAAGTACAGGTATTTGAGTTCAACATGAGAGAAGTAGAAAGTACAGGTATTTGAGTTCAACATGTAAGAAGTAGAAAGTACAGGTATTTGAGTTCAACATGTAAGAAGTAGAAAGTACAGGTATTTGAGTTCAACATGTGAGAAGTAGAAAGTACAGGTATTTGAGTTCAACATGAGAGAAGTAGAAAGTACAGGTATTTGAGTTCAACATGTGAGAAGTAGAAAGTACAGGTATTTGGGTTCAACATGTAAGAAGTAGAAAGTACAGGTATTTGAGTTCAACATGTGAGAAGTAGAAAGTACAGGTATTTGTGTTCAACATGTGAGAAGTAGAAAGTACAGGTATTTGAGTTCAACATGTAGAAAGTACAGGTATTTGAGTTCAACATGTGAGAAGTAGAAAGTACAGGTATTTGAGTTCAACATGTGAGAAGTAGAAAGTACAGGTATTTGAGTTCAACATGTAAGAAGTAGAAAGTACAGGTATTTGAGTTCAACATGTGAGAAGTAGAAAGTACAGGTATTTGAGTTCAACATGTGAGAAGTAGAAAGAACAGGTATTTGAGTTCAACATGTAAGAAGTAGAAAGTACAGGTATTTGAGTTCAACATGTGAGAAGTAGAAAGTACAGGTATTTGAGAAGAAGTCAAAGTAAAAAGTCGTCAGAAAAATAAGTAGTGGAGTAAAGTACTGATACCAGAAACATGTACTTAAGTACAGTAACAAAGTATTTGTACTCCACGACCTCCCACCTCTGACTAGAAGAGATGTCTGAACCTCTGCACATCAATCAAGTCTGGAGTTTTAATTAAACAGATGTCGCGTATTAGTATTTCAACTTCTGAGCAACTCGATACGGACGAGTGTGATGTAATGAGAGGAGGATTTCTGCACTGGTGTATACTGTATGTAAGAAAGTACAAAACTTGAGTAAATGTACTTGGTAACTTTGCACCTCTGCACGTCACCCACTTTCTGACGGATTGACAGCTGCTGGTTTTGACTCGACGTAACGTGTGTGCAGTGATGTAATATAACAAAGTACATTTACTCTACTACTGTACTTTAAGTATATTTTGATGCCAATACTTTTGTACTTTTACTCAAGATCTGAGTACTTCTCTCACCTCTTGTTTATATGTGTAAAAGGGAACTGTGAGTGATAATAGTTGTTTTAAAAGTCTGATATTCACCTCTGAAATGTAGTGGAGTCGAGGTATGAAGTAGAATACTTAAGTCAAAGTACAAATATGTTCAAGCAGTGGTGTAATATAACAAAGTACATTTACTCTAGTACTCTCCTTTAAGTATATTTTAATGCCAGTACTTCTGTACTTCTACTTTTACTAGTACATCTCCCGTCTCTTGTCTATATGTGTACAAAGTAACTGTGAGAGTTGTCTCTTTCAAAGCCCGATATTCACCTCTGAAATGTCGTGGAATCAAAATAATAATACTTATATATCGCTTTTCTAGAAACTCAAAGACGCTTTGAAAGAGAGTAACACAATAGAAGTAGTAGAAGTATAAATTAAAGTTAAATGGAAATAGTAAAGTCAAATACAAATATGTCCAAAAAGTACAAAACTTGAGTTAATGTACTTAGTTACTTTGCACCTCTGCCAATACTTCTGTACTTCTACTTTGACTAGTACTTCTCCCACCTCTTGTTTGCATGTGTAAAAGGGAACTGTGAGTGATACTACTTGATTTAAAAGTCTGATATTCACCTCGTAGTGGAGTAGAAGTATAAAGTAGAATTAGGTCAAGTACAAGTATATCCAAAAAGTACAAAACTTGAGTAAAGTATTACTTTGCACGTCGCCCACTTTTCTGACGGATTGACAGCTGCTGGTTTTGACTCGACGGCTGGTTTTCAAACTGGGACACGTTCCTCTTCGGGGGCGCTGGGGGGTGAGAGGAGGTGTCCGTTGGGAGCTGGTGTTGTGGTGGTCGTCTGTACCTCCCCCCCCCCAGATACCCACTCCTCCAGATGCCCCACGATGACAGAAAAAAGGACATTTGGCAGTGACGTGAGCTGTCGTTGCTCGAAGCCGAAGCGTGCCAGGAGACAGCTGCAGGATCAGGGGCTAACAACCATAACAAGTACTGGAGTACAAATACTTACTGTTCAGAGATGGCAAAAGTACACGCATCCTTTACTCGAGTAGAAGTACAGATACTCGTGTTTAAAAGTACTCTGGTGAAAGTAGAAGTACTGACTAAACTTCTTTACTCAAGTCAAAGTAAAGAGGCTTTGAAGTGTACTTCAGTAAAAAGTACCCATAACTAGTAACAAAGTATTTGTACTCCACTACTTCCCACCTCTGCGTACTGTACTAAAGTACATTTGTCTGGTATCAGTACTTTACACCACTACTTACTTTTCTGACAATTTGTTTTACATTTTCAAAACAGGTTTGTTAATTTGGTTTAATCTGCATTTCCTTATATTTATTAGAGCACTTTTCCGAATGCTCAAAGCACTTTAGATACATGTCACACATATCAGACATGTACATGAAACAGCATGCCAAGGACACAAAGCTATGGGTACTTTTTACTCGAGTACATTTCGAAGCCCAATACTTCTATACTTTGACTTGAGTAAAGAAGTTTAGTCAGTACTTTTACCAGAGTACTTTTAAACATGAGTATCTGTACTTCTACTTGAGTAAATGATGTGTGTACTTTTGCCATCTCTGTAACTCCCCCCAAAACCCCTCCATAACTCTCAATCCACGCTCGGCCACGCGGGGCAACGACCCCCTGAATACGACCATTGTTGAGACTAATCCCTCCATATCAGAGCCATGAACCCCCTTAACACACACACACACACACACACACACACACACACACACACACACACACACACACACACACACACACACACACACACACACACAGTGGTGGAGTGTGTTGGTGTGTTAACATGATGGACTGGACTTTGATAGCAGCAGCTGTTTGCTGCAGAGACGAAGGGGAGAGAATCCACCGTTAAAAACTCTAAATACTGCAGAGAAGAAGAGAGTGTGTTAAAGTACATTCTGAATCTCGTAGATTTATAACACAAGTTTTTAGAGTTTCTTACTTGTTTTGCAGCCATCGCTTTTCACACGAATGAAGAGCAAATGAAAATGAAGTCAGCAGTGGAGGAATGAGTCCTACACCCGGAAATAAGTCAGCCTTTTAGTTTTCAGTCTGAAATTAAGTCTGTGGTTAACACAAGCTGAAGAGATTCGTGTTCTTTAAAAGCGGAGGTTGCTAACAAGTGTCTAAATGAGACGACTAAACGGCATCACGCCCAACATTAGCCACCTTTAGCTTAGCGGTGGTGACGTGAAGTCATGTGACCGTGCTGTAGTTCCTTTATAGCCCAACATTAGCCACCTTTAGCTTAGCGGTGGTGACGTGAAGTCATGTGACCGTGCTGTAGTTCCTTTATAGCCCAACATTAGCCTCCTTTAGCTTAGCGGTGGTGACGTGAAGTCATGTGACCGTGCTGTAGTTCCTTTATAGCCCAACATTAGCCACCTTTAGCTTAGCGGTGGTGACGTGAAGTCATGTGACCGTGCTGTAGTTCCTTTATAGCCCCACATTAGCCACCTTTAGCTTAGCGGTGGTGACGTGAAGTCATGTGACCGTGCTGTAGTTCCTTTATAGCCCAACATTAGCCACCTTTAGCTTAGCGGTGGTGACGTGAAGTCATGTGACCGTGCTGTAGTTCCTTTATAGCCCAACATTAGCCACCTTTAGCTTAGCGGTGGTGACGTGAAGTCATGTGACCGTGCTGTAGTTCCTTTATAGCCCAACATTAGCCTCCTTTAGCTTAGCGGTGGTGACGTGAAGTCATGTGACCGTGCTGTAGTTTCTTTATAGCTCACATTAGCCCCTTTAGCTTAGCGGTGGTGACGTGAAGTCATGTGACCGTGCCGTAGTTGTTTATGTTTGCACTACCATATACCAAATCATATTCCTTGTGTAAACGTATAAATAAACTTGATTCTGAATCTGATAGGCTTAAAAAATAAAACGAGTTCAAATGAAATTCAAGACTGCCCCCACTTTCTGGGAAGTGTACATCTGTTCTGTGATTGGCTGCTGGATGCAGAATCTGGTCAGTAACTGATAAGTGTTCACTGACAGTGAGAGTAGAAATATGTGTGTGTGTGATTACATAACTGCCATGGACACCGCCTGACCTTTCACCCAACGACGGGTCACTGAACTCCGGTGTCTCAGTATGACGGGTTTCTGATCAGTGACATGAACACGTTGCTTTTACAAGTCATCACTTATCGCTCTCGTGTTTCATAAGGACTCTGCAGATCAAAACATCGGATGACTCCATCAGCTTGGAGCACGTCTCCGTAGGTCGGGAGATGCCCTAAAACACGATCTGATTTAGCAGAACTGACCGATGCCTGGCTGCCGGAGCTCTCCTGGAACCGACAGACGCTACGAAGTCGGGCCTTTTTTAGTCATTGCTCAAGTATTAACATTGCTGTTTTTAAAAGACGTATTTCTTAATTACTGTAAGGGTAACCATGGTGACATCATTGGTTTAAATAATTCCTCCAGCTGTAAAAAACGAAATGCATTAAAAATGTTTCCTGAGAGCTCGTATATCCTTTGAAGCTGAAAGGTCAGACGAGTTTAGTTATTTTCTTCACCCTGAAGAAGGAACAGTTGGACTTAAAGCTTAAATGTGTTTTAGTACACAGCTCTCGACACAACAGAAATAAAAGATCAGCATCTTTTGAGACTGAGTTATAAAACATAATAATAAACAATTTAATGTTTTCCTCACTTTTAATTTAAGCGTCAGAGTCCAACATCTTGTTTCATGTCAGCACAGCAGAGCCATCCCTGGCATGTTGGCCCTCATCATACTGCAGCGTCAGTGTGTGTGTGTGTGTGGTTGTGTGTGGTGGTGGTGTGTGGTGTGGTGTGTGTGTGTGGTGTGTGTGTGTGGTGTGTGTGTGGTGTGTGGTGTGTGTGTGTGTGTGTGTGTGTGGTGTGTGTGTGTGTGTGTGTGTGTGTGTGTGTTGTGGTGTGTGTGTGTGTGTGTGTGTGTGGTGTGTGTGTGTGTGTGTGTGTGTGGTGTGTGTGTGTGTGGTGTGTCAGAGGTCTTGACCAGAACTGTTACTGTCTCTCTAAACTTCACTTTAATCTTTTAAACAAACTCGTTCGACTCTAAAACAATATGTACATTGACCTACATTAACATAACGTCCTTACATTAACTGACATGTACTACCCCTACCTTCACATTGACTCACATTGACTTACACTACCTTACTTTAACTTACTTGAGCGTACAATCTTTACGTAGACTTACATGTTCTTACATTACCCTGCATTAACAAACATAAACTAACATGAACTTATATTAATTTACTTAAACGTACAATCATTACATTAACTTACATGACCTAACGTTAGCTCACATTGACTTACAGTACATGACCTAACATTACCTGTGTGTGTGTGTGTGTGTGTGTGTGTGTGTGTGTGTGTGTGTGTGGTGTGTGTGTGTGTGTGTGTGTGTGTGTGTGTGTGTGTGTGTGTGTGTGTGGTGTGTGTGTGTGTGTGTGTGTGTGTGTGTGTGTGTGTGTGTGTGTGTGTGTGTGTGTGTGTGTGTGTGTGTGTGTGCGCGTGCGCGCGTAGGGGTCAGTTATGGTGTGATTTACTCTCCGCTCTGACACCGTTACCAGATCCTCCATGACACTTCGAGAACTGGAACCCACCTCATCAGCACCTTAACACACACACACACACACACACACACACACACACACACACCGTTTCTAAGAAGTGACAGTGAAGAATGTTCTGGTGTCGCTGGTCAGAGAACGACTGAACTTTGTGACCAGGATCGTAAAACAGATGAAAACTGTTTCATAAAATCTGTTACATGAGTGAAACATGAGTTTCCAAGACATTTAAAACTGTTATTTTTAATGCATGTATGTCATAAAAGCCCCGTACACATGCATGCACAGTAATATGCAACATGTAATATTGTTAGAGTTGTTAAAGTTCAACTTTTGAAGCGTCAACGGAAGCGCCAGCCAATCAAATCATATGCCAGTACAAGCTCCAGCCCGGGGACCTCTTTCCTCTCGAGGGCCTTTTCAATGTTCTCAACATCCTCCGAGGGCCGTACCAATTACTGACCTCTGCTTAAACAAACTACAGCCCGTTCATTTCACCTTTCTTTCATGCTGCGCAAAGAAAAAGCAACCTCTGGATCCAGATGTCTCACCATGACGATGCATGCACGTGCACGGGGTGGCGTGCACAGAAAGATATGGACACAAGATGTGTGCAACTGTATTTAGTTTCCTATGTGGACATGATCTAAGTGGAGTAACCTCCTCCAGGGGGGACCTAACCTCCTCCCGGGGGGACCTACCCTCCTCCAGGTGGGACCTAACCTCCTCCAGGGGGGACCTAACCTCCTCCAGGGGGGGACCTACCCTCCTCCAGGGGGCACCTACCCTCCTCTAGGGGGGGACCTAACCTCCTCCAGGGGGCACCTACCCTCCTCCAGGGGGGACCTAACCTCCTCCAGGGGGGACCTAACCTCCTCCAGGGGGGACCTAACCTCCTCCAGGGGGGACCTAACCTCCTCTAGGGGGGACCTACCCTCCTCCAGGGGGGACCTACCATCCTCCAGGGGGGACCTACCATCCTCCAGGGGGGACCTACCCTCTGCCCCTCCCCTCTGCCCCCTCTACCCCTCCCCCCACGGGAACCCCACCTTTCTCAAAGGATATGACTAACACTTGAACCTGAACTCACACACTGCTTGTAGCCTTGATTGAACCAGGTGACCTGCAGGACATTAGTTACACATGTAACATCGAAACAACAGAACAACAATAAGGACGACAACAACATAACGTACAGTTTACAAACTCTATGTACAGTGACAGGTACCATGAGTATCAGACAGCATGGCACCCAGCGAGTTCCAGAGTGATGCAGGGGAACCAGAGAGCTCAGGTTCAAGCAGCTCCGCAGACGGCTCCAAGTCAGAGGAGCTGCTCGACTGAAAGCTTTCTCCCTCAGACTGTTATGCTATTTCTTTAGCAAGTGTAACATTTTCCCCTTCTTTCCATTTCTCCCCCTTCCCTGCTCCCTATCTGTTGATCATAGCTGCACTTGATGTACGTCACCACCAGAGGGCACCGTTGAGTCAAGTAGTAAGGGATTTCTACAATATAA
This sequence comes from Champsocephalus gunnari, assembly GCA_036324595.1. Lineage (NCBI taxonomy): Eukaryota > Metazoa > Chordata > Actinopteri > Perciformes > Channichthyidae > Champsocephalus > Champsocephalus gunnari. Next base: position 3,300,636 of record CM070429.1, on the reverse strand, counting down.
TCACATCAGCAGGAGAGGACTCTTTAAAGTAGAGACACTACATACTGATATACACCTGAACATCAGCAGGAGAGGACTCTTTAAAGTAGAGACACTACATACTGATATACACCTGAACATCAGCAGGAGAGGACTCTTTAAAGTAGAGACACTACATACTGATACACACCTGAACATCAGCAGGCGAGGACTCTTTAAAGTAGAGACACTACATACTGATATACACCTGAACATCAGCAGGAGAGGACTCTTTAAAGTAGAGACACTACATACTGATATACACCTGAACATCAGCAGGAGAGGACTCTTTAAAGTAGAGACACTACATACTGATATACACCTGAACATCAGCAGGAGAGGACTCTTTAAAGTAGAGACACTACATACTGATATACACCTGAACATCAGCAGGAGAGGACTCTTTAAAGTAGAGACACTACATACTGATATACACCTGAACATCAGCAGGAGAGGACTCTTTAAAGTAGAGACACTACATACTGATATACACCTGCACATCAGCAGGAGAGGACTCTTTAAAGTAGAGACACTACATACTGATATACACCTGAACATCAGCAGGAGAGGACTCTTTAAAGTAGATACACTACATACTGATATACACCTGCACATCAGCAGGAGAGGACTCTTTAAAGTAGAGACACTACACACTGATATACACCTGCACATCAGCAGGAGAGGACTCTTTAAAGTAGAGACACTACATACTGATATACACCTGAACATCAGCAGGAGAGGACTCTTTAAAGTAGAGACACTACATACTGATATACACCTGAACATCAGCAGGAGAGGACTCTTTAAAGTAGAGACACTACATACTGATATACACCTGAACATCAGCAGGAGAGGACTCTTTAAAGTAGATACACTACATACTGATATACACCTGCACATCAGCAGGAGAGGACTCTTTAAAGTAGAGACACTACACACTGATATACACCTGCACATCAGCAGGAGAGGACTCTTTAAAGTAGAGACACTACACACTGATATACACCTGCACATCAGCAGGAGAGGACTCTTTAAAGTAGAGACACTACATACTGATATACACCTGAACATCAGCAGGAGAGGACTCTTTAAAGTAGAGACACTACATACTGATATACACCTGAACATCAGCAGGAGAGGACTCTTTAAAGTAGAGACACTACATACTGATATACACCTGAACATCAGCAGGAGAGGACTCTTTAAAGTAGAGACACTACATACTGATATACACCTGAACATCAGCAGGAGAGGACTCTTTAAAGTAGAGACACTACATACTGATATACACCTGAACATCAGCAGGAGAGGACTCTTTAAAGTAGAGACACTACGTACTGATATACACCTGAACATCAGCAGGAGAGGACTCTTTAAAGTAGAGACACTACGTACTGATATACACCTGAACATCAGCAGGAGAGGACTCTTTAAAGTAGAGACACTACATACTGATATACACCTGAACATCAGCAGGAGAGGACTCTTTAAAGTAGAGACACTACATACTGATATACACCTGAACATCAGCAGGAGAGGACTCTTTAAAGTAGAGACACTACATACTGATATACACCTGAACATCAGCAGGAGAGGACTCTTTAAAGTAGAGACACTACATACTGATACACACCTGAACATCAGCAGGAGAGGACTCTTTAAAGTAGAGACACTACATACTGATATACACCTGAACATCAGCAGGAGAGGACTCTTTAAAGTAGAGACACTACATACTGATATACACCTGCACATCAGCAGGAGAGGACTCTTTAAAGTAGAGACACTACATACTGATATACACCTGAACATCAGCAGGAGAGGACTCTTTAAAGTAGAGACACTACGTACTGATATACACCTGAACATCAGCAGGAGAGGACTCTTTAAAGTAGAGACACTACGTACTGATATACACCTGAACATCAGCAGGAGAGGACTCTTTAAAGTAGAGACACTACATACTGATATACACCTGAACATCAGCAGGAGAGGACTCTTTAAAGTAGAGACACTACATACTGATATACACCTGAACATCAGCAGGAGAGGACTCTTTAAAGTAGAGACACTACATACTGATATACACCTGAACATCAGCAGGAGAGGACTCTTTAAAGTAGAGACACTACATACTGATATACACCTGAACATCAGCAGGAGAGGACTCTTTAAAGTAGAGACACTACATACTGATATACACCTGAACATCAGCAGGAGAGGACTCTTTAAAGTAGAGACACTACATACTGATATACACCTGCACATCAGCAGGAGAGGACTCTTTAAAGTAGAGACACTACATACTGATATACACCTGAACATCAGCAGGAGAGGACTCTTTAAAGTAGAGACACTACATACTGATATACACCTGAACATCAGCAGGAGAGGACTCTTTAAAGTAGAGACACTACATACTGATATACACCTGAACATCAGCAGGAGAGGACTCTTTAAAGTAGAGACACTACGTACTGATATACACCTGGACATCAGAGGAGAGGACTCTTTAAAGTAGAGACACTACATACTGATATACACCTGAACATCAGCAGGAGAGGACTCTT
>CM070429.1:3268048-3293048 GCA_036324595.1 Champsocephalus gunnari | reverse complement strand
TGAGGGAGCTGCATCGGCTTCAGATGGAACGTCGAATAGCGATGTGAGAAATAATGAAAGTCTTTTTACTTTAAAATCCTGAGCCACATCAACCTGAACCTCCGAAAGAACACGCACAATCAATCAATCAATCAATGTTTATTCATACATACAAATAAAATAGAAATAGTGCAAGAAGAGTCTATATATAAGTAAAAGGAATATGATATTTTAGATAATGTGTAAGTTGCAATCAGATGTTATGGATGTTCGTTCAGAAGTTCAGGTGTTTAGCGTCTGACGGTCCGTGGGATGAAAGTGAGTCTGAGTTGAATGAAGGCATCACAATGAAAGGCTAGTTCATCTTTATGGAAGTATACTTACACATGATGACTGGTACCGCATAGAAGAGAAGTTACATGGGAAGAACGTGCATGAACTATAACTGGAGCCGTAAAGAAAGGAGCAACAACTCAAAAGGTTTGGACATTTACAAACCCCAACTAAATAAACGACAGGCACCGTGGAGAGAGCCGGTCTTATCATCTTGTGTGTGTGTGTGTGTGTGTGTGTGTGTGTGTGTGTGTGTGTGTGTGTGTGTGTGTGTGTGTGTGTGTGTGTGTGTGTGTGTGTGTGTGTGTGTGTGTGTGTGTGTGTGTGTGTGTGTGTGTGTGTGTGTGTGTGTGGTGTGTGTGTGTGTGTGTGTGTGTGTGTGTGTGTGTGTGTGTGTGTGTGTGTGTGTGTGTGTGTGTGTGTGTGTGTGTGTGTGTGTGTGTGTGTGTGTGTTGCAGCTAGTATTTACCATCACTACTGACTAACACCACCTGTGTCCCGTCACTTGCCTTCAGACATTCCCGTTAAAGGTCATAAACAGATGAAATGTCCTAAGTTTCCAGATCCAAAACGTTCACATTGACCTCAGAAGAACTGTGGCTAAACAAATACAATACACTACAAGACACTAACCAAAAATCATCAGAAAATGTGTCTAATCCTTTAAGCTATAAGCATGTGAAGATAATTACAATTGTGTCCAACTGTATCCCGTCACTAACCCTAAATCAGCACTTCAACCTGTTAAGCCTGACATCTTGCAGGAAACAGTGTCTGAGGGCATGTTCATTTAATAAACTATGAATGATTTATATCCATGTAACGGGAAACTCATCTAACTGATCATTTATTAAAAAAAAATATTAAAAAAAACCACAATGCTAACGCTGAGCCTCTGAATTAGCAACGAGCGAAAAATGCTAACAGGTGACTGCACCGAAATTCACTCACAAAACCTTATTATTTATCTTTGCTGCACATCCAACCCATCGTTTCACATCGTGATTGGACACAGAATCGATGGGTATCCTCATTACCACTCAATCATACGAACTCGCGGAGTTAATAACAAGAACACACATCAAACATATGGAGCTAGTTAGCTAACAACGCTAACATGGCTCACCTGTGTGGTAGTCTGGTCAAAAGTGGCCTTCAATGGCATTAAAACGATAAAAACGCTGCTGAAGTTAATCCATAGGTTAATCCAATGTGTCTGTGTCGCTTTGAAATGATTTCTGATAATCCATAAGCAATAAACCTGCTTTTCCGTTTCCAGATGTCAGAGCTAGAGACAGCTTCACTCTCATGCAAAACTGTGTGCGCGAAGCCCACACCTTTTGTTTTAGCATGTGTGTGAGTGGGGAGTTTCCCCTTCGATTCCATTGGCTCTAACGGTCAGAAAGAGATGTCAATCACCAAAATCGACCAATGGGTTCCAGAGAAACGGTCAAACCCCCATTTCCACCCAAATCACCTCAGAGGTGGAGTTTGTTTTGCTAAACCTCTCTAAAAAGGTCAAATATCACTTGTTTTGCATCAATCTTGATACAGGGTACTTATTATATGTTGTACTTTGGATTCCTAAAGCTTTTAGTCTACCTTACCATCATCCAAGGTTAGTTTTCACTATAAGTAAAATATAATCTTTGGACGGACACTATAATTTACAGTTTTTTACCATGTTCAATCTGAATTTTCTTTAAAATAAAAAACATCTATATTGATTCTGACTGTTCTACATCCAACTCACAGGTTTATCATTACTTTGAGAACAAAGATTATTAATTTAACCCTTTTAGAAGATATGGTCATTTGTTCTGGGAATGTCATGTTCGAGCCTGAGACCTGAAAAACTGGTTGAAGAGGTTAAAAAACGTCCACAGCGTCCTCACTTTCCAGATCTAAACTCTGAAAAGGAGGCTAACAGGAAAACACGAGGGACAAAAAAACGAAAGAAACCAGACGAACTGTGCCGTTAGAAAATACAGAAAACTGTGAAGTATCAAGAAAGAGATACGTAGAAGTATTACGAAAGATAAGAGGAATATGTCGAGAGTAAAGTCGTAGCAGATAACTGTGGTAAATGTGTAGAGAAAGCCATTTTACAAGATGTTACAGTAAAGCTGCCTATTCGAACTTTGCATGACACACAAATATAAAGCTTATTATATTATTTGTCTTCAAATTCCTCACATGTGTAACTGTGATTCCAGAGCTCACTTGTCAGACAGTCCTTGAGTTTACCTCGCTAATGCTAACGGCCTCATTAGCATCAAGCTGTCAGACAGTGTTAGCGATAGCATTAAGTTTAGCTGCAGCTGCCGGGTCACCTTCCCCCCCCGACCGTCATCTCCAGGCCTAAACACACAGAGCCGTGTCACCTGGTTATAGAGATTAAGACATGCATTATGTTGTGCCTTTGGTCCACATGGTTCTGTGGACAAACAACACAAACAATAACAACAAAATAACAGCACGCGGCGTGGCTACAGAAGAACAGATGTTACATAAAACAAAGGGGGGGGGGCGGGGCATTCATCAGAAAGGCTCCCAGTTTACAACTTAGGTATTATAACAACTGTAATTACCGTTCTGGTGTTGTTCACTTAAAAGTAACAAAAAGCCTTTCTATACTTTAGGTTTCCATAAAAGCAATTCCTATATAATTCAAACTGCAGATGCTTTCATGTGTGGACACTGGTTTCATGTGTGGACACTGGTTTCATGTGTGGACACTGGTTTCATGTGTGGACACTGCTTTCATGTGTGGACACTGCTTTCATGTGTGGACACTGGTTTCATGTGTGGACACTGGTTTCATGTGTGGACACTGGTTTCATGTGTGGACACTGGTTTCATGTGTGGACACTGGTTTCATGTGTGGACACTGGTTTCATGTGTGGACACTGGTTTCATGTGTGGACACTGGTTGGCACAATCAACCCAAAAAGTTGGTTAAAATGTGTGATTTTGAACAAAAACAAAAGACATGTCCCAGTAGAGTCTACTGTAGAGTCGACTGGGACATGCCTCTACTGTAGAGTCGACTGGGACATGCCTCTACTGTAGAGTCGACTGGGACATGCCTCTACTGTAGAGTCGACTGGGACATGCCTCTACTGTAGAGTCGACTGGGACATGCCTCTACTGTAGAGTCGACTGGGACATGCCTCTACTGTAGAGTCGACTGGGACATGCCTCTACTGTAGAGTCGACTGGGACATGCCTCTACTGTAGAGTCGACTGGGACATGCCTCTACTGTAGAGTCTACTGGGACATGTCTCTACTGAAGACACTGAAATGGTTAACTGTCAGACAGAGGTCAACTTATATTTTATTACATTTTGTCAGAAATATCACAGTGACTCACTCACCAGATATATAATCACAAAGGTGTATAGTGCAATATGCACACCATAACTATCAACCATGACATACGATAGAAGGAAGGTTTGTATTCAGATCTAAATCAGACATGGGACGGAGAGCAGTCCAGAGCGTGATCAGCTGGAGCTCTGCACCGCTCCACATCACTCAGGAGCATTCGCAAGTACATTTCAAAAGTACATTTGAACTGTGCCTGTAGCTATGTATGCATATATTATTATGTACACTTATTTGTATTTACTTTTGTTTGGCCTCAGGATGGCGATAACTGGATGACCGTTTTAGTTTCACTTCACTGTAAATAGCATGAAATAATGAGCCGTTTTGTTTTAATGCTGTTGTATGTTTATGTATGTTTTGAGTGTGTGAGGACCCCAGGAAGAATAGCCAATGCTCATGCTAGTGCTAATGGGGATCCTAATAAAGACAGAGACTCCACGGGGACGTGTCTCTACTGAGGAGAACAGGGACTCTTTAAATGTCGTGGAACTCAGTCAACCCTGTCCCTCAACAGCAGAAGCTGAGTCACACGTTCTGAGATATTAGGGAAGAGCTACTCGGTCGTTGAGTTGTTGTCATTTCTGAGCAGCTTTTTGAATTGTTTGGGAAACCAAAGTGATGGTGGCGTTCATCATGCATCAAATACATGTTCACCTGTTGGGGAAGGATTAGTTATGACACGCACCGTGACTTAAACTTTAGCTAATGTCCTAACAGTGTCTACTGCACTGTGTGTGTGTGTGTGCGTGTGTGTGTATGTGTGTGGGTATGTGTGTGTGTGTGTTGCAGACACCTGCAGCTCTCCGCTGTGACCCAGATGAAGAACAGATTATCTAAATCTGCTTCATCAGCGTGACATTTATTCGCCTTTTTCTGTCCTAACTCACCTCTGCTGCACACACACACACACACACACACCCACACACACACACACACACACACACACACACACACACACACACACACACACACACACACACACACACACACACACACACAATATAAATGATGTCCACACACTGTCATATCTATTTCTTTATTGTAATTTTTCTATTTTGTCAACCAACTTTATTAAACTCAAGTTGATGACAAAACAAACGTAGACATGCTGTGAAATGACAATGTCATCATATTTAAGGAAACCTATGTGCAACAACAGTTAGTAATACCTACACAAAAAAGTTGTTTTGGGCCATGTGTTTGCCATGACATGGAAATAATAATAAAGTACCTAACTCCCACGATATGCATGATTTTAAGCATGTATGTATGCTCTATATTGAGGCCACTGTTTTTGTTTACATGTTGACTACAGATTATAGTGATGCTGTTTTCTTGCAGGTCTTCCCTCCCTCTCGTTGTATTTATCCGCCTCCTCTCTCTGTGTTTCAGGGTGCAGCAGTGGGCGTCGGTGTTTTCCGTTCAGCTTCGAGAATTAACCACCAAATACTCCGGCTCCCAGCTGCTGCAGAAGGTGAGCGAAATAAGAAAATAATCTCTGTGTCAAAGAAACGTTTATGATACTGACACGTTTTGTTCAGCACATATTAACACCACTTTATGATTTCTGAAGTAAAAAGCTAACGTTAGGCTACAAAGGAATTACAGCAAGGTCACATGACTTCACGTCACCACCGCTAAGCTAAAGGTGGCTAATGTTGGGCTATAAAGGAACTACAGCACGGTCACATGACTTCACGTCACCACCGCTAAGCTAAAGGCGGCTAATGTTGGGCTATAAAGGAACTACAGCACGGTCACATGACTTCACGTCACCACCACTAAGCTAAAGGTGGCTAATGTTGGGCTATAAAGGAACTACAGCACGGTCACATGACTTCACGTTACCACCGCTAAGCTAAAGGAGGCTAATGTTGGGCTATAAAGGAACTACAGCACGGTCACATGACTTCACGTCACCCCCGCTAAGATAAAGGCTGCTAATGTTGGGCTATAAAGGAACTACAGCGCGGTCACATGACTTCACCTCACCACCGCTAAGCTAAAGGCGGCTAATGTTGGGCTATAAAGGAACTACAGCGCGGTCACATGACTTCACCTCACCACTGCTAAGCTAAAGGCGGCTAATGTTGGGCTATAAAGGAACTACAGCCCGGTCACAAGACTTCACGTCACCACCGCTAAGCTAAAGGCGGCTAATGTTGGGCTATAAAGGAACTACAGCACGGTCACATGACTTCACGTCACCACCGCTAAGCTAAAGGCGGCTAATGTTGGGCTATAAAGGAACTACAGCACGGTCACATGACTTCACGTCACCACCACTAAGCTAAAGGTGGCTAATGTTGGGCTATAAAGGAACTACAGCACGGTCACATGACTTCACGTTACCACCGCTAAGCTAAAGGAGGCTAATGTTGGGCTATAAAGGAACTACAGCACGGTCACATGACTTCACGTCACCCCCGCTAAGATAAAGGCTGCTAATGTTGGGCTATAAAGGAACTACAGCGCGGTCACATGACTTCACCTCACCACCGCTAAGCTAAAGGCGGCTAATGTTGGGCTATAAAGGAACTACAGCGCGGTCACATGACTTCACCTCACCACTGCTAAGCTAAAGGCGGCTAATGTTGGGCTATAAAGGAACTACAGCCCGGTCACAAGACTTCACGTCACCACCGCTAAGCTAAAGGCGGCTAATGTTGGGCTATAAAGGAACTACAGCGCGGTCACATGACTTCACCTCACCACCGCTAAGCTAAAGGCGGCTAATGTTGGGCTATAAAGGAACTACAGCGCGGTCACATGACTTCACCTCACCACCGCTAAGCTAAAGGCGGCTAATGTTGGGCTATAAAGGAACTACAGCGCGGTCACATGACTTCACCTCACCACCGCTAAGCTAAAGGTGGCTAATGTTGGGCTATAAAGGAACTACAGCACGGTCACATGACCTGACGTCACCACCGCTAAGCTAAAGTTGGCTAATGTTGGGCTATAAAGGAACTACAGCACGGTCACATGACTTCATGTCACCACCGCTAAGCTAAAGGTGGCTAATGTTGGGCTATAAAGGAACTACAGCGCGGTCACATGACTTCACCTCACCACCGCTAAGCTAAAGGTGGCTAATGTTGGGCTATAAAGGAACTACAGCACGGTCACATGACCTGACGTCACCACCGCTAAGCTAAAGTTGGCTAATGTTGGGCTATAAAGGAACTACAGCACGGTCACATGACTTCACGTCACCACCGCTAAGCTAAAGGTGGCTAATGTTGGGCTATGAAGGAACTACAGCACGGTCACATGACTTCGCGTCACCCCCGCTAAGCTAAAGGTGGCTAATGTTGGGCTATGAAGGAACTACAGCACGGTCACATGACTTCACGTCACCACCGCTAAGCTAAAGGCTGCTAATGTTGGGCTATAATGGAACTACAGCCCGGTCACATGACTTCACGTCGCCACCGCTAAGCTAAAGGCGGCTAATGTTGGGCTATAAAGGAACTACAGCACGGTCACATGACTTCACGTCACCACCGCTAAGCTAAAGGCGGCTAATGTTGGGCTATAATGGAACTACAGCCCGGTCACATGACTTCACGTCGCCACCGCTAAGCTAAAGGCTGCTAATGTTGGGCTATAATGGAACTACAGCCCGGTCACATGACTTCACGTCGCCACCGCTAAGCTAAAGGAGGCTAATGTTGGGCTATGAAGGAACTACAGCACGGTCACATGACTTCACGTCACCACCGCTAAGCTAAAGGCTGCTAATGTTGGGCTATAATGGAACTACAGCCCGGTCACATGACTTCACGTCGCCACCGCTAAGCTAAAGGAGGCTAATGTTGGGCTATAAAGGAACTACAGCACGGTCACATGACTTCACGTCGCCACCGCTAAGCTAAAGGCGGCTAATGTTGGGCTATAAAGGAACTACAGCACGGTCACATGACTTCACGTCACCACCGCTAAGCTAAAGGCGGCTAATGTTGTGCAGGAAGTGCTAAGTTGCTGACTTATCTGGGTTGTAGGACTTTTTCCTCTACCTATCTATGAAGTTAGGAATGTTCATAATAGCTAGGGTGTTGTACTAAATGTTATTATGGCTCCAGTTTCTATACATACAGTATCCGGATCTACAGGAAACAGATCTCATTTACGTTGGAGGGAGCTGAGCTAGTTACAGGTGGCGCTGATCGGATCAATGCCTGGCGCAACATTACAATAAAATAAGCTTAAAACAATGGCTTCACGATATAGTTAGAACAATCACTGCGGTCCGCGTGGGAATGCAGAGGAAAGTCTATTTCGAGGAAAACAGTGATTTACATTTTATATTTATGCGGGAGAGACACTTCCTCTGGAGGGAACACACACATGTAAGCCTTTGCAGACCATTTACATGCACTAAAACCTATAGAACACACTACAGGAGAGGAAACCATTAAAATGTTGTATTTTGTTGTTAACAATCATCTTATTTTCACCATCCTCATATGAGTTGGTAATCTGACAAAGCTGCAAATATATACATATATATACATATATACAGCTATTGAAAAGCTATACAATGTTTGTATTAATGTATTTGATATCGAGGCTTCAGCATTTCACCAAGACTGTTTCATAATCAGTTGGAAACTACTCGCCTTGCTTTAAAAAGCCTTTTTTGTTTTGGTGGGTTGACCTTTAAATATTAAAGCAGGATGACGTTTGGTTTTGGATTAGAGACATCAGATCATATGATGTCATTTCTGTATTCGACCCATACAAGTGAAACTAACTCGTGAAAAGAAAAGCAGATGAAGCTCAAAGACAAACAGATGTTAAACTGGTTACATAGGGAACACTCAGACACAAGTGAGTCAACACACACACACACACACTTGTACACATACACATACACACACACACATGTACACACACACATGTACACACACACATGTACACACACACACACACACATGTACACACACATGTACACACACACATACACACACACACACATACACACACACACGTACACACACATGTACACACACACACACACACACACACACACACACTCAGGGATCATGGTAATGCCCAGATTGAGGACCGAGCCCTCTTTACCGGCGTCAGGATTTATGGCCTGTTCTGATTTTAGACTTTCATCCATTTATCCTTCAGATTTAGATTCATCCAGTTCTCACAAACACAAGAACATCACAATACATATTATTTACCAAATGAATGTTTAAAGAGTTCTCTCCTGCTGATGTTCAGGTGTATATCAGTATGTAGTGTCTCTACTTTAAAGAGTCCTCTCCCGCTGATGTTCAGGTGTATATCAGTATGTAGTGTCTCTACTTTAAAGAGTCCTCTCCTGCTGATGTTCAGGTGTATATCAGTATGCAGTGTCTGTACTTTAAAGAGTCCTCTCCTGCTGATGTTCAGGTGTATATCAGTATGTAGTGTCTGTACTTTAAAGAGTCCTCTCCTGCTGATGTTCAGGTGTATATCAGTATGTAGTGTCTGTACTTTAAAGAGTCCTCTCCTGCTGATGTTCAGGTGTATATCAGTATGTAGTGTCTCTACTTTAAAGAGTCCTCTCCTGCTGATGTTCAGGTGTATATCAGTATGTAGTGTCTCTACTTTAAAGAGTCCTCTCCTGCTGATGTTCAGGTGTATATCAGTATGTAGTGTATCTACTTTAAAGAGTCCTCTGCTGATGTCCAGGTGTATATCAGCATGTAGTGTCTCTACTTTAAAGAGTCCTCTCCTGCTGATGTTCAGGTGTATATCAGTGTGTAGTGTCTCTACTTTAAAGAGTCCTCTCCTGCTGATGTTCAGGTGTATATCAGTATGTAGTGTCTCTACTTTAAAGAGTCCTCTCCTGCTGATGTTCAGGTGTATATCAGTATGTAGTGTCTGTACTTTAAAGAGTCCTCTCCTGCTGATGTTCAGGTGTATATCAGTATGTAGTGTCTCTACTTTAAAGAGTCCTCTCCTGCTGATGTTCAGGTGTATATCAGTATGTAGTGTCTCTACTTTAAAGAGTCCTCTCCTGCTGATGTTCAGGTGTATATCAGTATGTAGTGTATCTACTTTAAAGAGTCCTCTGCTGATGTTCAGGTGTATATCAGCATGTAGTGTCTCTACTTTAAAGAGTCCTCTCCTGCTGATGTTCAGGTGTATATCAGTGTGTAGTGTCTCTACTTTAAAGAGTCCTCTCCTGCTGATGTTCAGGTGTATATCAGTATGTAGTGTCTCTACTTTAAAGAGTCCTCTCCTGCTGATGTTCAGGTGTATATCAGTGTGTAGTGTCTCTACTTTAAAGAGTCCTCTCCTGCTGATGTTCAGGTGTATATCAGTATGTAGTGTCTCTACTTTAAAGAGTCCTCTCCTGCTGATGTTCAGGTGTATATCAGTATGTAGTGTCTCTACTTTAAAGAGTCCTCTCCTGCTGATGTTCAGGTGTATATCAGTATGTAGTGTCTCTACTTTAAAGAGTCCTCTCCTGCTGATGTTCAGGTGTATATCAGTATGTAGTGTCTCTACTTTAAAGAGTCCTCTCCTGCTGATGTTCAGGTGTATATCAGTATGTAGAGTCTCTACTTTAAAGAGTCCTCTCCTGCTGATGTTCAGGTGTATATCAGTATGTAGTGTCTCTACTTTAAAGAGTCCTCTCCTGCTGATGTTCAGGTGTATATCAGTATGTAGTGTCTCTACTTTAAAGAGTCCTCTCCCGCTGATCTTCAGGTGTATATCAGTATGTAGTGTCTCTACTTTAAAGAGTCCTCTCCCGCTGATGTTCAGGTGTCTATCAGTATGTAGTGTCTCTACTTTAAAGAGTCCTCCCCTGCTGATGTTCAGGTGTATATCAGTATGTAGTGTCTCTACTTTAAAGAGTCCTCTCCTGCTGATGTTCAGGTGTATATCAGTATGTAGCGTCTCTACTTTAAAGAGTCCTCTCCTGCTGATGTTCAGGTGTATATCAGTATGTAGTGTCTCTACTTTAAAGAGTCCTCTCCTGCTGATGTTCAGGTGTATATCAGTGTGTCGTGACTATACTTTAAAGAGTCCTCTCCTGCTGATGTTCAGGCGTATATCAGTATGTAGTGTCTCTACTTTAAAGAGTCCTCTCCTGCTGATATTCAGGTGTATATCAGTGTGCAGTGACTATACTTTAAAGAGTCCTCTCCTGCTGATGTTCAAGTGTATATCAGTGTGTAGTGTCTCTACTTTAAAGAGTCCTCTCCTGCTGATGTTCAGGTGTATATCAGTATGTAGTGTCTCTACTTTAAAGAGTCCTCTCCTGCTGATGTTCAGGTGTATATCAGTATGTAGTGTCTCATACTGTCTGTGCTGCAGCACCTCTTTTCACCCTCTGTCTGAAACCAGAGCCCAGTCTGCTCTGATTGGTTAGCTGGCCAGCTCTGTTTTGATTGGCTCATCGAGGTTTGCTCGGACTAATTGGACTTAGAGACTGACTCTATAGTTCAGAGAGGAAGATAGCAGATCAACCGCACCTCATATATATATTTATAAATTGGTCCTTATGGGTCCGATGTTTCCGTTAACTTCCGCGCTGAGTCTGACTCTGGGGGAATTATCACTTTGATATCATTTTGCAATAATGTATTTTTGTAGTGTACCCTGAAGGCAGCATCCCCTTTACGCGTCACTCGTCCACAGAGTGAATGTTCACAGAGTTGTTGTGCTTGTCTCCCCGTCAGAAACTGAAGGATGTGGAGCCCATCATTAAGATGGTGGATCTGAACGGGAACGACCTGGTGAAGGATTACTCCGACGAGATCGAGCGCTTGTTGGGAAAGAAGATGAAGTCTGTGAAGGTGAGGAAAGAACAGACCCCCATTATGCAAAACTAAACCGCTCAGATTCAAGTTCTCTAAGGTTTACCTACTTTTACACATTTCTGATCAACTGTGAAGATTTAAATTGTTATGACGAAAGCTTAGATAGTATCATTGTGAATATGATAATATTATAAAATACACAGTTCTTGAGAAATATTGAATATAAAACGCTTAAATAAGACGGTTTTTAAAGGTTTGTTTGGTCACAGCACTTGTTGATTAATCAGACATTGTTTGTTTGTTTGTTTGTTTGTTTATTTAAAGGACAGTGCACATTATTCCACATTACTGTAAGTGAGCCAGTGTTAGCCAGCAGGCTAATTTTCAACTGTTGTCCTTGGCAAAGATGTTAAATGACCACAACAAGACTAGAGAAATAAAAACATAATTAAATAGAGTACAGCAGACAACATCAGTACAACAATAAATACACAGCAGTACAACAATAAATACACAGCAGTACAACAATAAATACACAGCAGTACAACAATAAATACACAGCAGTACAACAATAAATACACAGCAGTTAAACAATAAATACTTAGCAGTACAACAATAAATACATAGCAGTACAACAATAAATACACAGCAGTTCAACAATAAATACACAGCAGTACAACAATAAATACACAGCAGTACAACAATAAATACACAGCAGTACAACAATAAATACACAGCAGTTAAACAATAAATACTTAGCAGTACAACAATAAATACACAGCAGTTCAACAATAAATACACAGCAGTACAACAATAAATACATAGCAGTACAACAATAAATACACAGCAGTACAACAATAAATACACAGCAGTACAACAATAAATACACAGCAGTTCAACAATAAATACACAGCAGTACAACAATAAATACACAGCAGTACAACAATAAATACATAGCAGTACAACAATAAATACACAGCATTACAACAATAAATACATAGCAGTACAACAATAAATACATAGCAGTAAAACAATAAATACACAGCAGTACAACAATAAATACACAGCAGTACAACAATAAATACATAGCAGTACAACAATAAATACACAGCAGTACAACAATAAATACACAGCAGTACAACAATGAATACATAGCAGTACAACAATAAATACATAGCAGTACAACAATAAATAGGAACAGCAGTACAACAATAAATACATAGCAGTACAACAATGAATACACAGCAGTACAACAATAAATACATAGCAGTACAACAATAAATACATATCAGTACAACAATAAATACACAGCAGTACAACAATAAATAGGAACAGCAGTACAACAATAAATACATATCAGTACAACAATAAATACACAGCAGTACAACAATAAATAGGAACAGCAGTACAACAATGAATATGTACAACAATAAATACATAGCAGTACAACAATAAATACACAGCAGTACAACAATGAATATGTACAACATAAATACACAGCAGTACAACAATAAATACACAGCAGTACAACAATAAATACATAGCAGTACAACGATATACAATGCCTTGCCGTTTAGAATTTAAAAAATGAGACATGCGTCGGTGTGTTTTAAAATATGTTCCCAGCGGAGCAGGTTATGTTTGTCCAGGATTTTGCACTGGTGCTATACATTGCTTAATTACTTTTGTAATACATTTTCACAATCCTTAAAATCGACACTTTTAATAACAGGTGTTTCTCGTCGTCTTCATTCTGACTGTGTGTGTTTGTGTGTCAGAGGTTAGCGGAGTCTGCAGAGGACGCTGACCTCTACCACGAGTTCAACGCCACACTGCAGGTGGGTGCTCTGTTTTTATACGCATTTGTGTGTGTGTGTGTGTGTGTGTGTGTGTGTGTGTGTGTGTGTGTGTGTCTTATGTGCCCAATCCCCCCATGTGAATCACACCTGGCACACACACACACACACACACACACACAGACACACACAAAGAACAATTTGACACATTTCCCGCTCGTATGTGCCCCTCCCCCACATGGATCACACCTGGCACACTCCTTCAGTGTCTGTTCTTTGTATATTTACTGCAGTTCTTCATGTGTACAAGTACTCTGATACAATATGTACAGTTTGAAAGGGTGTTAAATGACATTTGGTGAGGATTAATGTTTTTTGTGTTAATGTAATATAGGGTGACCAGACGTCCCTGTTTTCCGGGGACAGTCCCCGTTTGTATTGGCCTGTCCCCGGTTGAAACTGTCCCCGGAAATGTCCCCGTTTTTTAATATGCGTTAAAAACACATAGTAAAGTGAAATAAAACGTTTAATGTCAGGAAACACTGGGTAAACAGACTGCGGTCAAGCCCGCACGTTGTATTGCGGTCAGATTGCGGTGCGCGAATATCCTATGCATTACGGTAGAGGCCTGTAAAAACTGCCTTCAAAATAAAAGCGTTTACTCGGTCAAAAACAAATATACCTAAAAAACACACCACACATATTCATATATACTGGAGCTCAAATTAAGAAAGATGTACTATATAATGTGATCAATAATAATGTAAAACAAACTACGTATATCTACCACATTATAACTGAGTGAATGTAAAATGTAAGGATACAGTTACGAAGACATCTGACATTTCCACTGGGTGACTAATTTCAATTGATGTTGACACCATCTCACAACACTCCTAAAGTAACATTACTTTCTGAAGCACAATTTAAAATGTATGCCGTTTAAAATCTCAAATTAGATCTATTGTCCGTCTATATTTAGATTATTATGTAATGGAAACCGTCCATAATGAAAGAGGCACTCGAAGTCAATCAAATACTTATTTCACTCCAGGGTGATAGCAGGAGACCCCGTCTAGTCACTCAGAGAGAATCTGGACAATCTGATGGAGAGTTTCAAAATAAAAGACCTTTGTAGTTTCATATATTAGCTATCATCCCTCTGTTTTTAGATAAGAATAAAACAAAAACTATCCCGTATCAAAGACTTATTTCACTTCAGGGTGATAGCAGGACACCCCATCTAATCACTGGACAATCTGATGTACAGTTTCAAAATAAAAGACCTGAAGTCTCATATATGAGCTATCGTCCTTCTGTTTGTATCCAACAGTTCAAATGTTCGAATTACATTGAACCAGAATTGTCCCCCTTTTTTCTTTAACAGTGAAGAAAATTGGATATGTTGATGATATGTTGACCGCAAACTCAAAATGTCCCCGGTTTTATTTTGAAAATCTGGTCACCTTATTGTAATAGCAGTTCAAACAGGACCGGTCAAATGAGACCGCGAACACCAAAGTAAGGGGAACACAATAGGAGGACCATTGAATCATCAAATTTAAATAAAGCAATGATAATAACATATTTTGTATTTATTAAATCAACTTTGAATGCTCGCTTTTGTCCTTTTACAGTGTTAGTCGACATGATAAAGTCTTGATGGAGCTCCAAACAAATGGAAATAAAAACTATAATCCTTATTTATGGAACAATTTTAGTATAAAGTGTCAGAGCCGACACAGATTTGGTCTCATTCTGTTTATATACATGTCATTGTTATTGCTTTAATGAATGCACATGTGTGCCTCATTTGGGTTTCAGCAAAAAGCTTAAGAGTAACTCTCTTTTGATTGCATTGAAAATGTAGCTTTTGAAGCTAAAAAAATATATGTATTAAAACTGATTCTTTGGTTCGAAAAAAAACACATTGTGAATTTAAACATAATTACATCTATAGATAAATGTGTGTTAAAGGTGGGGTCGGTAAGTTTCAGAAACCGGCTGGAGATACACTTTTTGTTATATTCCATGGAATGCTCTTAACATCCCGATAGCAATGAATATCTGAAGTGCTTTGACAACAAATCCATACAAAATGTCATCTGTAGAAGCCGTAATACTGTAAAAAGTACAATCGATTGGATGGCCTACCTGCCTGTCAGCCTTCCATCGGGGCACACACTTATCTCGTGCCCTCATTGGTCATGTGCGCGTTCGTGTGTGTTGGGGGAGGGGCTCTGTGGCAGATTTTCTCCGGTTGTGTATTTTCAAATTCTAGCGATCTCGAGCCGGTTTCTCAAACTTACCTACCCCACCCGTAAGAGCTGAATATATTCAAGTGAAAGGAGCCTCTAATCTGTGATTTTCTTTGTAAAAGGCTGCATATCCATATCCAGTACAATACCCCTAAAAAGTGGTATTTTACTGTAAATGCATTATAAACCCCTCGTTAAAGGTGGAGTAGGTAGGTGAGAATAATAATAATAATAATAATAATAATAATAATAATAATAATAATAATAATAATAATAATAATAATAATACATTTTATTTTTAGGCGCCTTTCATCACCGTACTATTAAAACAAACAAAAAATGGAGAATGGCAGAATGGAGAAAGCAGCTCGAGTGCGCTAGAATTTGAAAATACACAACCAGAAAAAATCTGCCCCTTCCTTCAGACTTCCTTACAGAGTGCCTCCTCCAACATACACGAACGCGCACATGACCAATGAGGGCACGAGATAAGTTTGTGCCCCGATGGAAGGCTGACAGGCAGGTAGGCCGTCCAGTTACTTTAGCCGGCTCAGATGATTGGTCGTGCTTTTTACAGCGCCACGGCTTCAAGAGATGACTTTTTTTATGGATTCATTGCTATCGGGACGTTAAGAGCATCCATGGAATATAACGAGTGTTTCTGAAGTGAATTACCGACCCCACCTTTAACATGCTGTGTATTTCTGTGTTGGACGGACTAAATATGGATTAAAGCAGAATATTTGGTCACACAAAAACATATTGAGCATTTTGGAGCTGTTTAAATCTCTAACCCAAGAATAAACACAGAACATATATGTATTTATAGATCTGTGGTGGACTTTATGAATGAAGCTCTGCAGTTCTGTGTTTATCCTCAGATAATCCCTGCCCCGTCTGACGCCTCTAATCTGTCCTTTGCTCGTCTCAGCTGCTTTAAACTCAGTGCTAATGTTAGCATGCATGCTAACGGCGTTTAGATCAGAGGTGGAGGGGATTTAAAGCCTCAGCTGACACCTGGAATTAGATCAAACTCCTCTGATCCTGAGAGGAAACCAGGTCACACTGCAGCGGGGGAACAACCGAACATATCGACATGTAAAAACAATACACATTACGGCCTGTTATCCTGTTTGATTGGTTTGTTAGAAAACTGATCAACCATAAAGACATTTGAGTTAAACCAACTAAGACTGACATGAAGGCATAACAACGAATATACTAAGAGATAATTAATATTAGAGCGAGCATTAAGAAACATATCTATAGAAAACAAATACAATTTAAGTTTTATTCTGAAAGGATGTCCTACTTCCTGTCTCCCATCAGTTCGATTATTGGTATCTTATTCTGAAAAGCTGTCTCACTTCCTGTCTCCAGTCAGTTTGATTCTTAGCATCTTATTCTGAAAGGCTGTCCCACTTCCTGTCTCTCCTCATCTTATTCTGAAAGGCTGTCCCACTTCCTGTCTCTCCTCATCTTATTCATAAAGGCTATCCCACTTCCTGTCTCTAGTCAGTTTGATTCTTAGCATCTTATTCTGAAAGGCTGTCCCACTTCCCTTCTCCACTCATCTTATTCTGAAAGGTTATCCCACTTCCTGTCTCTAGTCAGTTTGAGTGTTAGCATCTTATTCTGAAAGGCTGTCCCACTTCCCGTCTCCACTCATCTTATTCTGAAAGGTTGTCCCACTTCCTGTCTCTAGTCAGTTTGATTGTTAGCATCTTATTCTGAAAGGTTGTCCCACTTCCTGTCTCCCCTCAGTTTGATTACTACAATTCGATGATAATAAACTCAATGGACGAGGACGGAAACAGTCCGGATATGGGCGCTGAGTTTCCTCTGGAGGAAAACGAGCACTTCAACAACCTGCGTGTCAACATGTTGATGAGCGACATCCAGGTTCCAACCAACGTCTTCAACAAAGGTCAGAGGTCAACCTGTGTGTCTGAACACACATATAATGTTCAGGTGTATATCAGTATGTAGTGTCTCTACTTTAAAGAGTCCTCTCCTGCTGATGTTCAGGTGTATATCAGTATGTAGTGTCTCTACTTTAAAGAGTCCTCTCCTGCTGATGTTCAGGTGTATATCAGTATGTAGTGTCTCTACTTTAAAGAGTCCTCTCCTGCTGATGTTCAGGTGTATATCAGTATGTAGTGTCTCTACTTTAAAGAGTCCTCTCCTGCTGATGTTCAGGTGTATATCAGTATGTAGTGTCTCTACTTTAAAGAGTCCTCTCCTGCTGATGTTCAGGTGTATATCAGTATGTAGTGTCTCTACTTTAAAGAGTCCTCTCCTGCTGATGTTCAGGTGTATATCAGTACGTAGTGTCTCTACTTTAAAGAGTCCTCTCCTGCTGATGTTCAGGTGTATATCAGTATGTAGTGTCTCTACTTTAAAGAGTCCTCTCCTGCTGATGTTCAGGTGTATATCAGTGTGTAGTGTCTCTACTTTAAAGAGTCCTCTCCTGCTGATGTTCAGGTGTATATCAGTATGTAGCGTCTCTACTTTAAAGAGTCCTCTCCTGCTGATGTTCAGGTGTATATCAGTATGTAGTGTCTCTACTTTAAAGAGTCCTCTCCTGCTGATGTTCAGGTGTATATCAGTATGTAGCGTCTCTACTTTAAAGAGTCCTCTCCTGCTGATGTTCAGGTGTATATCAGTATGTAGTGTCTCTACTTTAAAGAGTCCTCTCCTGCTGATGTTCAGGTGTATATCAGTATGTAGTGTCTCTACTTTAAAGAGTCCTCTCCTGCTGATGTTCAGGTGTATATCAGTATGTAGTGTCTCTACTTTAAAGAGTCCTCTCCTGCTGATGTTCAGGTGTATATCAGTATGTAGTGTCTCTACTTTAAAGAGTCCTCTCCTGCTGATGTTCAGGTGTATATCAGTATGTAGTGTCTCTACTTTAAAGAGTCCTCTCCTGCTGATGTTCAGGTGTATATCAGTATGTAGTGTCTCTACTTTAAAGAGTCCTCTCCTGCTGATGTTCAGGTGTATATCAGTATGTAGTGTCTCTACTTTAAAGAGTGCTCTCCTGCTGATGTTCAGGTGTATATCAGTATGTAGTGTCTCTACTTTAAAGAGTCCTCTCCTGCTGATGTTCAGGTGTATATCAGTATGTAGTGTCTCTACTTTAAAGAGTCCTCTCCTGCTGATGTTCAGGTGTATATCAGTATGTAGTGTCTCTACTTTAAAGAGTCCTCTCCTGCTGATGTTCAGGTGTATATCAGTATGTAGTGTCTCTACTTTAAAGAGTCCTCTCCTGCTGATGTTCAGGTGTATATCAGTATGTAGAGTCTCTACTTTAAAGAGTCCTCTCCTGCTGATGTTCAGGTGTATATCAGCATGTAGTGTCTCTACTTTAAAGAGTCCTCTCCTGCTGATGTTCAGGTGTATATCAGTATGTAGTGTCTCTACTTTAAAGAGTCCTCTCCTGCTGATGTTCAGGTGTATATCCTTGTTCCTGCAGATCCCAACATCCTGAACTCCATCTATAACTCGGAGGCGCTGAACGATGTTTTTATCGGAAACTTCCAGAAAGATCCCACGCTCACCTGGCAGTTCTTCGGCAGCTCCACCGGGTTCTTCCGGATCTTTCCCGGTCAGTTGACAGAAACACATATGTTTCAAAATGTTAATTAAATAACTGATTAAGCAAAATATATAATATCTCCTTGGAAAGAAAAGTTCAAACCGAAAGGGAGAAATCTGTCTCGTTGTTGTTGTGTTTAAGATGCTGCTTCCTTTCTGTGCATTGACCAATCACAGCCCATCATTAGGTACTAAGTTTTAAACGCTCTGATCTCACCTCAGGTATTAAATGGACTCCAGACTCTAACGGTGTTGCAGCTTTCGACTGCAGGAACAGAAACTGGTGAGTTCACTCCAACACATACTCCACAGCACAGTGACATCACTATGTAACACTCGCACTTCTATAGGCTAGCGCTCCAACACATTATACGAGATCTCTAAGTGGTTGACCAATCACAACAGAGCCGGACAGCTAACCAACATCAGCAGGAGAGGACTCTTTAAAGTAGAGACACTACATACTGATATACACCTGAACATCAGCAGGAGAGGACTCTTTAAAGTAGAGACACTACATACTGATATACACCTGAACACCAGCAGGAGAGGACTCTTTAAAGTAGAGACACTCAGTGGCGTTTCTATATGTACAAAAGTGGTGGGGCACACAAAACTCAGATGTCTAAATATAAGCTTCTGCAGAGAGGTTCATGGCTGGTGAGGCTCTGGCTCTTCAGGTTTACAAATATTATATTTTGACCTAAATCAAAATATAATATTATTTTCAAAAGCTTTTTTGTCTGACGCTTCAATTACTTTTAAACAGACAGTTCAACAGAAGGATACCCAAAACATGTAATTTTATCATTTAAATATTGAATTGTTCTCTCTTAGTAAGATCCCATTTTCAATAAAATTGCAGTCTTACCTTGACATGAAGATGAAGTCCATTTGCCTATCCTTCTGGACAAACATCTCTATTACTTTTTTGTAAAAGTCCTCCTTATCTTCTTGTAGTTTCAAAAGTCTATCATAAATCTAATCTAATCAATAGATTTATGATTCGAACATTATAAAAGTAGGGTAGACATGTGGATATTATCCGGCTGAACAAAACGTTCATTTATCTAACAGGTTTGTTTCCCACAGATCTTATTTTGAGCTATTTTCTAAAATCCTATGGAGAAATCTCGTTGCTTTTAGGTCGAGGGAAGCCATGCGCAGCTTACTTCCGGGTTTTAGGACGCCTCACTGCAGCTCTCTCGTCTCCCTTCACACACCACACTTTTCGCGGCACACGTACTTACAGCCAATCAGCTCTGAATTATGTGAGATGACGTATGGTGGGGATGGCAGCACTTTGCCCCTATGGTCATTATTTTTTTGCCACACACATTAAATAGGACAATACTCTGAGCATGCGCAGTGTAGTTTTTACAGTCACCATTGCTTTAACAGGGAGAGGGAGGGGCAGGATCGGGTTTTGTCCCACATGGCTCTAAACAGCTCAATAGGCACACACTGACAGTGTGTGCCTATTGAGCTGTGTGACACTGTAGACACTAATTAGAAGAACACAGATTAAACAATGTACAGACGAATCAGATGATTAAACATGATCTTAAAATATATTTTATTTATTTTATTTATTTTTTTGTGCATTTTTTGGTAATCATTATTTGTAATACTTTCTGCTGACACTAGGTGGGGCTGTGCCCCACCTGCCCCTAATGACCAGCCGCCACTGGAGACACTACATGCTGATATACACCTGAACATCAGCAGGAGAGGACTCTTTAAAGTAGAGACACTACATACTGATATACACCTGAACATCAGCAGGAGAGGACTCTTTAAAGTAGAGACACTACATACTGATATACACCTGAACATCAGCAGGAGAGGACTCTTTAAAGTAGAGACACTACATGCTGATATACACCTGAACATCAGCAGGAGAGGACTCTTTAAAGTAGAGACACTACATGCTGATATACACCTGAACATCAGCAGGAGAGGACTCTTTAAAGTAGAGACACTACATGCTGATATACACCTGAACATCAGCAGGAGAGGACTCTTTAAAGTAGAGACACTACATACTGATATACACCTGAACATCAGCAGGAGAGGACTCTTTAAAGTAGAGTCACTACATACTGATATACACCTGAACATCAGATCTTATCATAGAAGCTGATGCCCAATTTCCAAAGTAGGACATTATTTAAATCATTTAAACCCTTGCCAAGTGAATGCCTATGCAAAGACATTGACACAATAAGTCAAATAATGCCTTAATGAGGCACAAAGGTTATAAACCTTCACTAAACTGACGCTTAACTCTGCTCTAAAGTGAGTCTATTTTTAGAATACAAGAGAAACCATTAGAATACACACACACACACACACACACACACACACACACAGAGAAGCCACAGCGTGTGTGTGTGTGTGTGTGTGTGTGTGTGTGTGTGTGTGTGTGTGTGTGTGTGTGTGTGTGTGTGTGTGTGTGTGTGTGTGTGTGTGGTGTGTGTGTGTGTGTGTGTGTGTGTGTGTGTGTGTGTGTGTGTGTGTGTGTGTGTGTGTGTGTGTGTGTGTGTGTGTGTGTGTGTGTGTGTGTGTGTGTGTGTGTGTGTGTGTGTGTGTCCTGATCCTCTGCAAGACGATAATCTTCTCCTTAGCGGCTCACTGCTGCACACATGGCACCATATGCGACTGTTCAAGCCTTTCAAATAATACCAGAGCGCTGCATATGTCCCTGAACGCCTCGCGGTGCTGCAGCTGCACGCATTTATTCATTCATATCAATAATCAGAATGATGTTAACATCAAAGCAGGATAGTCAATAACCAGTAGTGGAGTACAAATACTTTGTTACTGTACTTAAGTAAATTTTTCTGGTATCAGTACTTCACTCCACAACTTATTTTTCTGACCACTTTCTACTTCTCACATGTTGAACACAAATACCTGTACTTTCTACTTCTTACATGTTGAACCCAAATACCTGTACTTTCTACTTCTTACATGTTGAACTCAAATACCTGTACTTTCTACTTCTTACATGTTGAACCCAAATACCTGTACTTTCTACTTCTTACATGTTGAACACAAATACCTGTACTTTCTACTTCTTACATGTTGAACACAAATACCTGTACTTTCTACTTCTCACATGTTGAACACAAATACCTGTACCTTCTACTTCTCACATGTTGAACTCAAATACCTGTACTTTCTACTTCTTACATGTTGAACTCAAATCCCTGAACTTTCTACTTCTTACATGTTGAACTCAAATACCTATACTTTCTAATTCTTACATGTTGAACACAAATACCTGTACTTTCTACTTCTCACATGTTGAACTCAAATACCTGTACTTTCTACTTCTTACATGTTGAACCCAAATACCTGTACTTTCTACTTCTTACATGTTGAACTCAAATCCCTGAACTTTCTACTTCTTACATGTTGAACTCAAATACCTGTACTTTCTACTTCTTACATGTTGAACACAAATACCTGTACTTTCTACTTCTCACATGTTGAACACAAATACCTGTACTTTCTACTTCTTACATGTTGAACACAAATACCTGTACTTTCTACTTCTCTCATGTTGAACACAAATACCTGTACTTTCTACTTCTCACATGTTGAACCCAAATACCTATACTTTCTACTTCTCACATGTTGAACTCAAATACCTGTACTTTCTACTTCTCTCATGTTGAACTCAGATACCTGTACTTTCTACTTCTTACATGTTGAACTCAAATACCTGTACTTTCTACTTCTTACATGTTGAACTCAAATACCTGTACTTTCTACTTCTTACATGTTGAACTCAAATACCTGTACTTTCTACTTCTCTCATGTTGAACTCAGATACCTGTACCTTCTACTTCTCTCATGTTGAACTCAAATACCTGTACTTTCTACTTCTTACATGTTGAACCCAAATACCTGTACTTTCTACTTCTTACATGTTGAACTCAAATACCTGTACTTTCTACTTCTTACATGTTGAACTCAAATACCTGTACTTTCTACTTCTCTCATGTTGAACTCAGATACCTGTACTTTCTACTTCTTACATGTTGAACTCAAATACCTGTACTTTCTACTTCTCTCATGTTGAACTCAAATACCTGTACTTTCTACTTCTTACATGTTGAACCCAAATACCTGTACTTTCTACTTCTTACATGTTGAACTCAAATACCTGTACTTTCTACTTCTCACATGTTGAACACAAATACCTGTACTTTCTACTTTTTACGTGTTGAACTCAAATACCTGTTCTGTGACGGTGCGTTCAGGTACATCCAATTATTAATGAGTCCCCTCTCGTGGTGCGTTCAGGTACATCCAGGCCGCCACCTCCCCCAAAGACATCATCATCATGGTGGACATCAGCGGCAGCATGAAGGGTCTGAAGATGACCATTGCCAAACACACCATCAACACAATCCTGGACACACTGGGGGAGAACGACTTCGTCAACGTGATCGCTGTGAGAGACACACACACACACACACACACACACACACACACACACACACACATGATCCGTTGTGTGTTTATTTATGGATTAAACTGATGATTTTTCCAAATGTTCATACCTTTAATTGTAAAAAAAGATCTCGAAAGATTTTAACTCATACATTTTTTAAATCATTCGAACCAGAACATACTGTATATACTATTTAATGTAAATGTTTAACGTAACTCAAACCTCTACAGTACATAATTACCAACATTATTGACATTAATTGGAGGACAAGCAGCTGTTATTCTGATGTGTGCTTTTATTGTATTCTATTGTATTGTGTTTGTATTGTGTGTTGTGTTTTAGCACTTCTTGACACGTGGCTTGTGTGGTCATTTATTCCTTTATGATTCCTATGATGTTTTAATGTTCTGTCGAGCTCTTTGCGACTATGTCTGTGAAAAGCGCTTTATAAATACATTTTACTTACTTAGTTTTTGTTGGCAAAATAAATCTTAATTAGTAAAGTTACTCAAGCTGTCGGATGCAGTGGAGCAGAAGAATTCATCATCATGAATAGTTGAGTCCAAGTACCGCCATCGGACTCAACCTGTTCAGCCCCGAGCCTGTTTTCAGGTCTCAGGCTCGAACATGACATTCCCAGAGCAAATGACCATATCTTCTAAAAGGGTTACATTAATAATCTTTGTTCTCAAAGTAAAGATGAACCTGTGAGTCGGATGTAGAAAAGTCAGAATCAATATAGATGTTTTTCATTTGAAAGAAAATTCAGATTGAACACAGTAAAAAACTGTAAATTATAGTGTCCGTCCAAAGATTATATTTTACTTATAGTGAAAACTAACCTTGGATGATGGTAAGGTAGACTAAAAGCTTTAAGAATCCAAAGTACAACATATAATAAGTACTCTGTATCAATATTGATGCAAAACGAGTGACCTTTGACCTTTTTAGAGAGGTTTAGCAAAAGAAACTCCGCCTCTGAGGTGATTTGGGTGGAAATGGGCGTTTTTGCCGTTTCTCTGGAACCCATTGGTCGATTTTCATGATTGACATCTCTTTTTAACCGCTAGAGCCAATTGAATCGAGGGAAAGTTCCACATACGCACACAGGTTACCAAGTAAGGAGTGACGCTTAGCCAAAACCGGAGCTGCAACACATTCTGGTGGCTACCATTAGCAGCACGTTTTTATTCTCTGATTTTTGCATACAAATGGAATTATGGATTATCAATACTTTTTCAAAGTGACAGATGCATTGCTATAACCTCTGGATTAACCTTCAGCCACGTTTTCTCGTTTTAATGCCTTTGAACACGACTTTTGATCAGAATAACAGCTACGGTGAGCATGTCTCGTGTTTTGCTACCTAAAGCTACTCGTGTGTGGTGTCGCTCAGTGAGGATCCTGAT